>JAOVYX010009955.1:0-99395 GCA_035668315.1 Drosera spatulata | reverse complement strand
CGCACATTGTATATATCTTAGCAGGTTGTTGAGATTTTTACGGAGGGATTAAAGGGCTGTATCTCGTAAAATAACTATCTGATATCTTTCTCTCTTTTTTTTTTTATTTACAGGATTTTCAGGATGTTACAATAATACTCCGGGACTTACGGAAGAAACAAGAACTAAATCCATCAGAGACAGGAGCTTTATTTTCAGGGATAGATCAAAGAGCATGTTTTACCTCCTCTTCAGTAATGGATTCAACAAGTCCCAACCAACGCTAACTCCTCTGCGAGACATGGTCCTTGGGATATCAATTGAATATCATAAGGGGAAACATTAGTACTGGTACCGAGTATTGATTTAAAGTAATTTAAGAGTTCAGTTACGATGTGCTCCTGGTCAGTTATATTCGCACCATGCTCATTATATAAGCTAGAGATGCATGATCTTTGTTTACGACTAGTACAAACAACATGAAAATTTTTTGTGGTCATCCTTTTAAAACCAAGTAGCATAACTTCTTTTTTTTTTTTTTTTTTACGTTGCATAACTTTTTTTTTTTCGATAACGAGGGTGTCCGGGTCAGCTCGCGTGCACCTCGACTAATCTCCCGGACACTGACAAGACGCCCCCTACCAATATCGGGTAAAGCTTTGACCGAAGTCAACGGACGTGACCAACCTAGATTTTGAGATTAGTGGAATTCAAACCCAAGGTCTTTAAGAAAAAGATTGAGTCGAACACCACTAAACCAACTCAGGTTGGTTTACGTAGTATAACTTTTAGCCTCTTTAACTTCTGGACTACACAGAACAAGATATACCCATTGACACCTCATATTCCAAACTTCCTTCACCAAGGACATGAACTGCTCGTCCTCTTCCCAAACATTGATGAATTTGAAAGGCTTAATACCCTTGCACTCCTACCGAAGGACAATAACAACAGCTGGAGAGTGATCTGAAATACCAGGGTTTAGGAACTCCACCTCTGATCTGGTGTAATATCGTATCCATTCCCAGTTTTCCAAGGTGAAATCTCCCATCAAAAACCATGCACCTTGAAATCCTTAACCAATTGGAGCCCTCGGATCTAATCCATGAGCTCCTATTTGTTACAGTAGGGAACAACATGGGAAGGAGACAACAGGCGATCCTGCTCGTTGGGGCTGGGGTTAGGATTTCACTGTGGTAAAAAGAGCTGATAAAGAAAGAGTCATTAGAGATCGGGTGGGCTCACTGGGTTAGTACCAATGAAAAAGCAAAAGGAAAAAAAAGAAAAGAAAGATAAAAATGAGCTGAAATTGGTCTGGGCTGGGCTACCTGTGTTGGTCTGACTTGACTGCTTTATATTAAGACTGAAATTATAGCCCAATAATAGGATAATGGATCAGGAGATCAGCCATTACCAATGATTAGATCAGCGATTTTTTATTTTGATTTTTCTTATTATTAGTCTTTTTTTAATATATATAACAAAAATTCTTTATATTAATTTTATTACTCCCCCATCTCATATTAAATGAAAATTTTTTTATATTTAGACCGTACCAAAAAAAAAAATTAACTTTTCTTTTTTTTTTGTTGTAATTTTTTCACATAGAACATATCAAATCTATTTTATCTCTTAGTACGTTTCACTAACTCGTCTATCAGATGCTATAATAAATCTCACTATTAGTAAAAAATATTTTTTTTCCATCAAAACCTACACAAATTTAACACACAAATGAATTCACATGATGGATCTAAATGTTTCATTTGATTTGGGATGGAGGAAATTTTTTTTTTTTCATTATAAAGAAAAATTTGGTGTTGAGTGATGGACAAGTAGTTGTTTAGGCCACATCAATACATCATAACTAAGTTGTGTGCGAACTCAAAACAAATTTATATAAGATCCTGTGCCATGATTTACAAATGATTAGCTATTACTCGGGAATTATAATCATCAAAATTTGATATACATTTTGATACATTGTTATCAAATTTTTGATACACCAGAGTATGTGGAGTGTAGATTTAGTGCACCCCTTCGTGCATCATACTAGATAGTTCGGATCGGCTCAAAGATGATCTCAATCATATAATCTTTCAGATAACTTGGATCATTGATACAAGAGAACGATGAGATCGTTGACGACATAATCCATCATAATAATAGAGTAGGATGGAAAAAAAATAGAGAAAAGCCTCAAGCGTATTTTGTGATAGCAGGATTTTCTTAAGTTTGAAGGAAAAATATCATTGCATAGTGGTAAGATGAGCTTTAATGTATGGAGTAGAGTGTTCGTCTATTAAAAAAAGCTCAAGTAAACAAAATGCATATGACAGAGATGGCAATGTTGCTATGGATGTATGGGTCTCCCTCAAAGGTGAAATCTCAAACAAAAGGATTTGAGGGAGGCTTGCGGTCTCTTCTGTTGATGATAAGATGCAAAAGGTACAACTAAACTATTATAGCCATGTCGTGCATAGGGACACCCGAGCTCCGGTTATGTAATGCCCCGATTTTTCATCAATTATTAATTATACAAATGACGTCACTGCAGTTGGGCCCAACGTCCCAGTTAGGCAAAAACTATACATCCTGACTTAGTCATAAGAATTAATGTAGGTTCACTTATACGTCATTAGTCTTAAAATTTTTTATTGCACTAAATCTTAACTCAAAATATCACCTTCGTGGCAGAATTATATCTTTTTTATGATCAGAATACCTTTTACACATAAACTACATCTAGCATCAAATCTTAGATCGCACTTCTCTCCTTCAAATCTTGCTCCTATATCAAAGAGAAGAAGAAAGAAACAGAAAAATAGTAACCGTGAGCTATATGAGCTCAATAGCATGTCGGTCTCCTTACCAGGGGTTACACGAGAGAAGAAGGTAATATAAAAAAAAATGATCACTTAGATCCTTTGTTCAGCACACTGGAATTATCATGCCAATTTGACATTCATAATTATCATCACAAGCATACCAATGATTCACCCAAGTCACATAAGCACACTTAACACCACGTAAGAACGCTCGAAACCATGCGTCCATCGACACTCCAGATATTATCGACGTCATTTACTACCATCATACCCTTTATGATAATGACAGTCAAGATCTCCATATCAAACAAAGTAAGACAATGATGTTGTGATACGACAGGTCCCCAGTCCAAGTCTCACACACTGTTGCACTCAGCAGTTCATTCAAGACTTTGTTATACTCACCATCATGTCAATCACACAGAGACGACAGACAATAGATACCCTCAACGTTATAATTGTGTTTTTGACGAGACTTAATCAATTTCATAAATAAACCTTATTCAACTTTAGCAAAAAGGACATCCGATAAAAGGGATCAGTCAATCTGGAGATCAGGGTCTCCTGCAGTGAGATGCCCTCATATCAAAAGGTCGATGAAAAAATATCACCACCAAGTCACCGTATAACATATGCGACAGATATAACGCTCTTTGTGTTTTATACCACGGAATTATCTCACCAATTATGGATTTACATTCCTTTCACACATTCACCCTCATTATACCAACAAATAAGACATAACACACACCATGCAACAACACTCCACGAAACTCAGTATTTAACACACAGCAGTTGCAGTCAGTATTTTACGTCAGCCACATTTAGTGACTACATCCAAAGATTCCAATGCATATTATTATACTCACGGTACAATAATATACATCGCTCACACAATGAATCTAAACGTTGCCTTTTATCACAGTTCGTGATATGCACACGTTCAACCTCGTCCTTATGTGACGACGAGCAGCGTCTTCAAATCCTATAATATAATAGGATATGCGTATTAAGACATACCCTTGTGAATGATAATACACGTAATGAAATTTAGTATATTTATTTCTACTTCTTGAAAAACCGTTATAGTAATGTTATGTGGTGATACCAAACTTTGAAAAAAATCTTTGATATTTATTTTGATTGTCCATGATGATGAATTTATGTATTTATCATCATTATAAGTGTTTATGAACATTTGGAGTTGTTTCGGGGTCAAAATGATTCATTTTTGGATTCTGTCTGATATGATACTTCGACACGTTTAAATCTATAACTTCTCTTATACAGTTCCAAAAATTATTTTGTAAATTTTAGATAAACTAGACTTCATAATCTTTTCAATGAATTAAAGTTTCTATCACGCAATCTTATCAATAATACCAGTTTATTCATTCAATTTTATATTTTATGCTAGATCAGACAGTTTGACATTTCTTCACTAATCAGCTTATAACTCCTTAAATACAACTTCAAATATAGATTTTTAATCTGTTATGAAACTAGACTTCAAGAGATTTCTATTGATATAAGATTCATTTTCAAACTCTTTCTGTGTAATTCCAGATCATGTCACAAAATTATCCCTATAATCAGTTTTTATAAATTAATATATTCACACGTTTTGATTTATATCTTGAGATTCACAACTCCAAATCATGATTTATCAACTTTGTTATAAACTAGACATGTGAAGATTCAACATATATTAAAATCAAAATTTATTATAGAGCTTATGATTTTCCATAAAAATTTTAAACAAGATGATCACCTTCTCCTATTAATGATGAACCTCGTCATCTTAACCCTAACTTCTTCTCTTCTGCTCAAACTCTCATTCTGCTCTTCTCTTACTTATCTCTTCTTTTGCATAACAAGAAGTGTTTTTATATTTGTAAGAAGTTTTTCAAGGAAAAAAGAACTTGCATTTATAGAAAACTAAATCAATTAAAATAATTTTAATGGATAATTAGTAGGTATTTAGTGGATAATTAGTAGATAACTAATGGGTAAATAATTTAATTTAGGTGGAGTAAAAATTGACATAAAGTATAATAAGTGCCAAAATTAGGTTTAGGTCATTTTTGTATAAATACGGTATTTTTATATTAAGACCGTATCTCCCCGTATTTACGTATTAGGGTTGCATTTCATTCATATTTTATATTTTTTATCTTATTATATCGTCAAACAAATCTTTTAACCCTACAAAATAAATTATAATATATAATTATTTACTATTCATCTTAATTATCATGAAACTAAATTTTACGGAATTTTCATGTCCTTACCATATTTTTGTCATGATTTTGACAAATGAATTTCATAACCCCGTTGTATAAATTACGACGTTCAATAATATACAGGTTTTTGATATTTTGTTGAAAAAATAAAATATTTCAAATTTTTCGGATCTTTATGGATTAAATGTTGTGAATCCATTGAGTTGACGGATTGTAGATGTAGTAGGGGGAGCTAGAAGAAGCATTCGGGTGAAGTTATTTAAAGAGAGTTGACCCTAGTTGGATTAACGAGTGGCATTGTCCTTATTAGGAATGTTTGGCGCAATAGGATTAAGGTTGTCAGGTAGTATTAGTATTATTTGTTATCTTATGATCAAGATAATTAGGTTTTTAATTTTATTTCTTTACTGTTATTTTTCTAGTTTGATGATGGCTATCTTTCTATTTTGATAATTGATCTGATTTTATCTGATTTCATGTGGTCTTCAAAAGTGATTTTTTGGATTGTGTGTCAAGGCTTTAGGAAACAGTTTATTTGTTATTCGTAACATGAGTAAGATTGCGTACAACCTGTCTTTCCCAGACATAGTTATCATAATCGGACTGGACATCAACTCAACTGAGGTCTCGAGTCAATGGGTCATTGGTTCAACCGATTGAACCACATTTTGATATTATTTTATTATTTATGCTAATATATTATTTTTCTTCAAAATATGCATTTATAAATCTCAACTTAAATAAGTTATAAGTATATTTTTTAGGTTTTTTGAATTTTTTTAATAATTTTTTCCCATTTAATTCTACTGGTTCAACTGCCTAGGGTTTTACCTAGGATGGCCTGTTTTGACTGTCTCAGCCCGGGCCAACCGAAGTTAGTTGCAGATTCGATTTTCTTATCGGACCGACTTGGTCAATCCACTGGGTCACGGTTCAACCAGTTTGTAATCCCCCGATTTCCATTATTTATTAATGATACATATGACTTCAGTAGCGCTGGACCCAACGTCTGAACTATGCAAAAACTATACTTTCTGACTTGGTTATAAGAATTAAGATAAGTTCACTTATATATCATTAGTTTAAAAATTTTTGATGTACTGAATCATAATTTCTCGTATACAACTCCAAAAATTATTTGTAAAATTCTATATAAAGTAGACTCTATAATCTTTTTATAGAATCAGATTTTCATCATGAAACCTTATCAATAATAACAGTTTAATTGTTTAAGTTTATATTTTATACTAGATCAGACAGCTTGATTTTATTTCACTAATCAGTTCTTAAATCCCTGCATACAACTCCAAATCTAGATTTTTAAACTATTTTAAAAATTAGACTTTAAGGACTTTCCATTGATATAAGACTCATTTTCTTAATCTTTCTGTGTAATTCCAGATCAAATCACAAAGTGATACCTGTAATCAGTTTTTATAGATTTTAATATCCGTATGTTTTGATTTATATCTTAAGATTCACAACTCCTAATCATAATCTATCAACTTTATCAGAAATTAGACATGTGAGGATTCAATGTTTATTAAAATCAAAATTTATCACAAAGCCTATGATTTTTCATAAAATTTCTATACATATGATCACATTTTTTTATTAATGGTGAAGGATCTTCGTCGTCTTATAACCCTAATTTCTTTTCTTTTTTTTCAAACTCTCATTCTTCTCTTCTCTTGCTTATCTCTTCTCTTGCATGACAAGGAGTGTTTTTATATTTGTAAGAAATTTTTCAAGGAAAAGAGTGCTTGTATTTATAAGAAAATAAATCAATTAAAATAGTTTTAGTGGATATTTAATGGGTATTTAGTGGGTAATTAGTGGATATTTAATGAATAATTAGTGGGTAATTAATTTAATTTAGGTGGAAAAAAATTGACGTAAAGGAAAATAAGTGCCAAAATTAGGTTTAGGTCACTTTCGTATAAATATGGTATTTTCGTATTAAAATCGTATTTTTCTGTATTTGTGTATTAGGGTTATATTTCATTCATATTTTACATTTTTTTCTTATTATATCGTCAAACAAGCCTTTTAACCCCACAAAATAAATTATAACGTACGATTATTTACTATTCACGTTAATTATCGTGAAACTATTCACGTTTAGAGACTTTCGATACCCTCAATCATAACTCAGAATATGATCTTTGTAGCAAAATTTATATCTTTTTTTAAGATCAGAATACCTTTCGCACATAAGGTACATCTAGCATCAAATCTTATGCCACATTTCTCCTTTATGTCTTGCTCCTGTAACAAAAAGAAAAAGAAAAACACAAAAAAATAGTAAATGTGAGTTATAGGAGCTGAATAACGTGTCGGTCTCCTTATCACGAGTTACACGGAAGAAGAAGGTAAGAAAAAAAAGGAAAATGATCCCTTGGATCCCTTTTTTCAACACTCTGAAATTATCATGTCAATATGGCATTCACAATTATCATCACAAGCATACCGATGATTCATCCTAGTCACATAAGCACACTTTACACCGCGTAACATTACTCGATATCACGCGTCCATCGACACTTCAGACATTATCAACGTCATTTAATACCGTCATTTCCCTTATGGTATAACAGTGAAGACCTCCATATCAAACAAATTGAGACAATGACACTGTGACACAATAGGTCCCTAGTTCAAGTCTCACACAGCACTGTTGCACTCAACAGTTCACTCAAGACTTTGTTATACATATCATCATATCGATCACACAGAGAGGACAGACAATAGATACACTCAATGTTATAATTGTTTCATTAACGAAACTTATTTAATTTCATAAATAAACTCCATTCAACTTTAGTAAAAGGGACATTCGCGAAAGGGGATTAGTTAAACCGGAGCCTAGGGTCTCCTGCAGTGAGATACCTTCATACCAAAACGACCTCACAAGGTTGATGAAATAATGTCACCACCAAGTCACTGTATAACATATACGACAGACATAACGCTCTTTGTGTTTTATATCACGGAGTATCCCATCAATTATGGATTTACACTTCTTTCACTCACTCATCCTCTTTATACCAGCAAACAAGACATAACACAAACACAAAAATCATCTTATCACGGCATACAATAAGTGATAGATAATAAGATACGTCGGAATATATTTTATGTCAAATACAATTAGTGACTTGGATCAAAGATTTCAACGCATATTATTATACTCACGGTATAATAATACGCATCGGCACACATAATAAATCTAAACGTTATCTTTTATCATAGTTCTTCACATGCATATGCTCAGCCTCGTCCTCAAGTGACAACGAGCAGTGTCTCCAAGTCTTGTAATATAATAGGATACACTTATTAAGACACACCCTTGTGAATCATTGTTCACCTTATGGAATTAAGCATATTTGTTCATATTTCTTGAAAAAACCGTCATAGTAATATTATGTGGTGGTGCCAACCTTTGAGAAAAGTTTTTGATACTTATTTTGATCGTGCATGATGATGATTTTATGTATTTATCATAATTAGAAGTGTTTGTGAATATTTGAAGTTGTTTTAGGGTCAAAACAATTCATTTTCGGATTCTGTCCAACATAATCTTTCGACATGTTTAAATCTATAATTTCTCGTATACAGCTCCAAAAATTATTTCGTAAAATTTTCAATAAAGTAGACTCTATAAATTTTCATAGAATCAGAGTTTTCATCATTAAACCTAACCAATAATAACATTTTATTCGTTAAAGTTTATATTTTTAGCTAGATCAAACAATTTGATCTTAATTCTCTAATTAGTTCATATCTAATTAGACTGTTCATATCTAATTAGTTCATACAATTTCAAATCTAAATTTTTAAACTGTTGTGAAAATTATACTTCAAGGGCTTTCTATTAATATAAACTCGTTTTATAACTCTTTTTGTGTAATTACAGATGAAGTCACAAAGTGATAACTGTAACCAGTTTTTAGATATTAACATATTCGAATGTTTTAATTTATATCTTGAGATTCACAACTCCAAATCATGATCTTCCAACTTTATCAAAAACTAGACATGTGAAAATTTAATATATATTAAAATAAAAATTTATCACAGAACCAATAATTTTTCACAAAATTTTTAAATAAGATGATCACCTTTTTTATTAGTGGTGAAGGATCTTCGTCATCTTGTAACCCTAACTTTTCATCTTCTCCTCAAACTCTCATTCTTCTCTTCTGTTGCTTATCTATTCTCTTACATGACAAGGAGTGTTTTTATGTTTGTAAGAAATTTTTCGAGGAGAAGAAAGCTTGTATCTATAAGAAACTAAATTTATTAAAATAGTTTGAGTGAATATTTAGTGAATAATTAATTTAATTTAGGTGGAGTAAAAATTGACATAAAGAAAAATAAGGATCAAAATTAGGTTTAGCTCATTTTCGTATAAATACGATATTATTGTATTAAGATCATATTTCTCCGTATTTGTATATTAGGGTTGTATTTCATTCATATTTTATATTTTTTTCTTATTATATCATCAAACAAGTTTTTTAACCCTGTAAAATAAATTATAACATACGATTATTTAATATGCATGTTAATTATCGTGAAACTAAATTTTACGAAATTTTTTGGGTCTTTATCATATTTTTGTTATGATTTTTTATAAAAGAATTTAATAACCTCATTGTATAAATTACGACGTTCAGTAATATATTATTTTTGTTATTATTTTAAAAAATAAATTATCTTATATTTTTTGGATCTTTACACCGTTGAACCAGCCAAATCGGTCCGAATTTAATAACTATATCCCCAAATACTATCTGTGACGTGAAACCTTGTTTGTTGGGTAGATCTAAATCCAAAACACATACAAAGCAATCTTGAATACAAACCAATCTTCAATACAAAGCACTATATTATGCCTGGAATCTATATATCATTTCACGCGCATAACAAAAAAACACAAACCAATGTCACTGGCAAAAAAATATTAAGGGACTGTTTAGTATCATTATCCAAAAATGAGAAAATCAAACCAATAATAGAAATAGAAAATCCATAACGAAAATAAAAATTACTTCATGAAATAATTTTTTTTGGGTAAAATTATTGTTGAATGCTGCACTTATGAAACAGAAAAATGAAAACCATTTTTTTTTAATTTTTTGTTTTCTATTTCTATTTCATCTAGAAAAAAAAAATCAATACCAAACAATTTTAATTCATTAATATCAAATATGAAAACAACAACGAAACCAAACTAACTGAAAAGGCTTTATTTTTACGTTTGACATCTTTATTGTCACACTGCCTTGTTAGGTCATATAGAATACTCCCTTCGTCCTATATTATAAACATCGTTGTCAATTATTATATTATTCAATATATATTTTGAATAGTTTTTTTTTCGTTTTATGGACGTAAAAAAATTACTTCACTGACGTGAGGTTGAAGTACATAATTTAAATTATCATTAATATTTGACGATAATTATTTAAAAAAACTTATGCTTGATCATTTTACGACACGAATCAAAATTCATTTCAACAAATATGATATTGAAAACATTGCTTATACAAAAAATTGTTTACACTTGACACAGAAAGAGTACAAAACATTAAAGCAACCATTGCCAACAATGGACCAAAGAATTCATTCAAGTGTTAACCCTTTGAAGTTGCAATTTGGGTCTATTTGGCCCCGTTGATGGTTGAAACTTGTTCTCTTCTCCTTCTACCATTTCCTTTACTTGTCTGTTTCCATCTATTTTTCGTGTAATTTTTTTCAAAACCCTCGACTTTCATCAAATCCCCGGAACCCCAAATCATCAGATTCTCGAACATCTTTCGAAATTTCATCCTATTTTTCTAATCAATCGTGGGTTCTGTTTCATGTTCCCCCTTCAATCCGAGGGTGTTGACAATCTAGTAGTTTACCCATTTGATTTTCCCCCCATTTTGTGACCTAATTGTGTATTTTTGCGGGCTCTGTTGGAGATTCCTTTGCATTGGTTTGATACCCATTTTCGATTTTTCAATCAATTTGCTATTAGGGTTTTGTGTAACCCTACCTTGTAGGGTTAATTTTTCATCTGGGTACTTCAATTTGGTACAAAAGATATGATTTTTAGGGTTTTATGATGATCACGATAAAGGGTTTTTGTTCTCGCTAGGGATATCGTAATAGAGTTAGGTAATCGTAGAAGCAAGAACTTTTTGCTTGTGGGTTTCTTACAGATTGGGGTATTTGGAGGAGATTTTGTGGTTTAGAGCATACGCCAGTTCAGTTTTTCTGCTTAGAACTTAGAAGAGGAAGAAATTTGGGGGATAAGCTTTGAAGTTTTGAACTGGGCTTGTTTTGTGTGAGTTTGGGGAAGGTTGGAGATTTTGTATTAGGTGAAGGTGTTGGTGGGTGTTAGGAATAGAGTTGCATGGGCGAACATGAGGATTGGGTCCGGCGGAGTGTCATGCCGAATGGGCTTCTGCCAGGTGTATCGGGTTCCGTGATTCGCGACCTTGATGGTGATAGATGGTTAAAAGCAGAAAAGAAGACCGCTGATCTTATTGCCTGCATTCAACCTAATCAGCCATCAGAAGAGCGACGAAATGCTGTTGCTGATTATGTGCAGCGGCTTATCATGAAATGCTTCCCTTGTGAGGTGAACTTACTTGGATAAATTTGGCATTGTTCGGTATCTGTGTTTGCTAACTGCTAAGCTTCAGTTGATGAGTTGGACTGGATAAGTCTTTTAGTTAATAGTCAAATCAAATGTATGATTCACCATGATGTTCCGATGCGTGAGTCTCACACCTTACTCTTAGGGAAAGAAAGAAATGTGGTGTGATGAAGATTTCCAGTTAACACGTGGTAGATTATCAGACTATCTTTTTTGCTTGCATGAGTAAGAGTTGTTTCGTTCTACATTGTAGTTAATGTGGAAACTACTTTAGCGATTCATTTTTTTCCACCAATTTGTCAATGATAGCTTTTCTCCTTGGAGGATTGCTGTTCAGACGAGTTGTATTAGAGGAATGGGTATGTTAAAGTCGTTAGTGGCCTATGACAAACGAACGGTTATAGTGTAAGTGAAGGGAAATCGTTAAACGTGTTGTGGGTTGGCTTTTGATGACCCTGTGTATACTGTTATTGTTGTATCCAACAACAATCTTTTTTTTAGACTCGTTAACTGCCAAGCGCCGAGTGCCATGAGAAAATATTGTGTAATCTGGTTTCTTCACTGTAGCTAGTTAGTGGGTCATTTGGCATATGGTTTTACTGATAGAGTTGAGAATGCTAAGGTGGATACACAAAGTAACAACAGAAGAGAAAATTAATTACACGAATATTTGACAATGGTAGACGGTGGATGCTACAAAGTGATTTACCTGCTGTTTGCATGAGGCAATTAGACGCTTAATCTTTCTGTTGCTGGTACAGTTATAATTCCTGTACTTTGCATCTATATTTCATGTCACTAAATGAGTATAGCTCCTTGCAGGTATGCACTTTTGGTTCTGTTCCTCTGAAGACGTACTTACCGGATGGGGACATTGACGTGACCACCTTATGTGAGAATCAAACTCTGAAGGAGACATGGGCCAGTCAGGTCCGTGATATGCTGGAGAGTGAGGAGAAGAACGAGAGTGCTGAATTTCATGTCAAGGAGGTCCAATATATTCAGGCAGAAGTATGTCTTTCTGACTGACCTTGATGATCCCCCTATATCTGGGATTTTCTTGTTTCCCTTTTGTCCTTCTTTGTGTGATGTTTCTTGGTTTCATCTTCATGTTTAACAACTGGATCCAACTTGTCATTGTTACAGGATTATAAATCAGTAGTTTAAAGTTTATGTTCACTCCTGATGTTTATTGGGCTATGTTTATCTTTCTTTGATGCTTTGGCTTGATATGGTCAGCGTGCGGGCTAATGTGCCCGGAGCTTAGTAAATGCGAGGTTGTAAAAGTGTTTTCATTACTTGAGTGTTCACAAGACTTTGTTATATTTGTGCCCTTGGTGAGACTTATTCAATTTCATAAGTAAATTCTCTTCATCTTTAGCAAAATGGATATCCACGAAAGGGGATCAGCCAAATCGGAGTGCAGGGTCTCCTGCAATAAGATATCCTCATACCAAACCGATCTCACAGGGTCGATGAAAGAACGTCACCAATTTATGGATTTACACTCCTTTCACACATTCACTCTCATTATACCAGCAAATAAGGCATAACACACACAATACAACAACACTCCACCGCACTCAATATTTAGCACACAGCACACAACAGTTGCAGTCAGTATTTTACGTCAGTTATATTTAGTGACTACGTCCAAAGATTCCAATGCATATTATTATACTCACGGTATAATAACACGCATCGTCACACACAATAAATCTAAACGTTATCTTTTACCACAGTTCTTCACATGCACACGTTCAGCCTCGTCCTTAAGTGACCACGAGCAACGTCCACAAATAGTGATTAATGGTTTACATCGTTGATTTATTAGATTAATCGGAATTCAATATCTGGTACAATGAATTGTTTTTAATGTTGGTGAAATACATGCGAACAAGATGTATCTGCATTAGAACACTTAGATATTAATACGTTTCCTTTTTTAAGCATCTAAAACACGTTGAAGTGTGTGTCAACCATGGTATGACTGTCATCTAATTGTTTTCATCTATTCACTGGCATATGATAGATTGTAAGGTAGTCAGATGTGAATATTTTGCCCTTTGAGTATCTAATCAACATTTACCCATTTTTTTTTTGTTGCAGGTGAAGATCATTAAGTGTCTTGTGGAAAATATTGTCGTGGACATATCGTTTAATCAAATTGGTGGATTATGCACCCTTTGCTTCCTTGAGGAGGTTTATTTTCATCCTGATTCTGCGCTTTATGGGATTTCACATTTCTGTGCTAAGACTAAGACAAAATGTCTGTTGCAGGTTGATGGCCTGATAAATCAAAATCATTTATTCAAGCGTAGCATTATCTTGATCAAGGCGTGGTGTTACTATGAGAGTCGTATATTGGGTGCTCATCATGGTCTTATTTCAACCTATGCTCTGGAGACTTTGGTTCTTTACATTTTCCACGTATTCAACAATACATTTGCTGGCCCACTCGAGGTGCGGGTAGATACTGATTTCCTTTGTTTGCCATGCTTATATGTCTTATATGCCTTATATGTCTAACTCTCGTTGTTTGCACCTTCAGGTTCTGTACCGGTTTCTTGAGTTTTTTAGCAACTTTGACTGGGACAACTTCTGTTTGAGCCTATGGGGACCCGTCCCCATTAGTTCGCTCCCTAATGTAACAGGTTTGTGAGGCTATCATTCTTTTGGTCTATTGTAAATCATGGTCTCTGATGATTCAACTTCAAATATCCAACATATTTATGGGATATGGCAAAAAGTGGATGCAACAACCACCAACAAGCTGTCAGAAGTCTTTGCCCTCCTAAAAGTCTATATCATCCTAAATTTGTACTCCCTCCATCCCATATTAGTTGCAAGTTGCAACATTTACCACGTAAGTTATAAAGTTAGTTGTGTTACGAATGATTCGTAGGATGACTAAACGTAGTTTTTTTTAGTTTTTTTTTAAAATTTTTCGTGAAACATCAAAGATGATTTAAGTTACATATTATAACCCTAGACCAAAATAAGTTTCATGCAATATCATTTAATAGTAAAAAGTATTCCATCAAAATGTGTTTTGAATAGTTTAATTACTGCGCATTGTTGTAAATATTATTAGATGGAGGGAGTATTATTTTTATTTCTTTGTTTGAATTTTTTTTCTAAGTTTGAATTTGTGAATGAAAGTGGCTGTTACAGTATGTTGTTGGTGGTTGTAGTAGCCACACTAACTTGTTAAGGTATAGGACTAAAGGGTTTACTTGGTCGGTCTAATTTGCTTTTGTATGGCCAACTACCAACAGCGGAGCCTCCCCGTAAGGACGGTGGAGAGCTGATCCTCAGCCAATATTTGGTGAATCTATGCCGTATCCAATATGCTGTTTCTCCCGATGGCCAAGAGAATCAGGGGCAGGGGATGCCCTTCATTTCCAAGCATTTCAATGTAATAGATCCTCTCCGTGTGAACAACAATCTCGGAAGAAGTGTCAGTAAAGGTACTACAGCTTCATTGGAAAAGAACTGTGTGCTTCTTTTACATTAATAGTTCGATTCTTTTCTATTATATAACAAAATGATTCTTTTCTTGAGTACATTAATAGACCATGCGAACAGAAGGATCTGCTTCATGTGAATGGTAGCAAATAGCAATAGGTATAAATGGATTTAAGAACTTTGGGATCTACATGACAGCATATAAGCATGAATTTGTAATTGGTATGAACTTTTTATTGTTTGACTGACAGTTTCTTCCTGGAGTTGATTTATTGTTGCACATGTTTATTCAGGAAACTTTTTCAGAATACGCAGTGCGTTTGCCTTCGGGGCGAAAAGGCTCGCCAGACTACTTGATTGTCCTGAAGAAGATATTGGTTCTGAGCTGAACCAGTTCTTTATGAACACATGGGACAGACATGGTAGCGGCAATCGCCCAGACGTGCCCAGTATCTCCCTGAGCCATGGACCATCTAATGTGGATCATTTGCAGGGATCAAATGTTCTCGCCAACACTTCAAATAGCAAAAAATTGCATGGTACTTCATCGGCTAAGGAAGTTGTTTCTGATGGCTCGAGTAGCTTACGGGATCCTCCTACTCAGCGTGTGAGGCACTCCCAGGAAAGCACATCCAAGATGGGTGATGTTGCTGCCTCCTCTGCCATGCAAACTCGGGTATCAAAGCAAGCCGAGAAAGGCAAATCCAATCAGGGTGCTCCTCTGGATAGAGATCAGAGAAGCTCAAAATTTGATCAGGGAGTGAATCATCTCCAGGGGAAGTACCTTTTTGCAAGGACAAGGTCAAGTCCAGAGCTGACGGACACTTATAATGAAACATCTTCCCGTGGTAGGCTAAGCAAACCTGCTGAAAGTGGGAAGACCCAGGGTACTTTGACTAGGACGGAGAACAATAGGAGAAAGAATTTGGTATCTGAAATTCCAGGCCAAGGTGAGACAGTTGATGCCTCTTTGGGTTTTAACAGCAGCCCTAGTAGTTATACTGATGGGGCTGAAGTTAATACCATGATCGAGGAAAACGTTCGAGCTGATCCGGAAGCTATGCATCAGGAAGAGCAAGATCGAGTCAATATGATGGCTGCATCTTTGCAGACTTTTGGTGGGCAGGTTCCTGTTCCAATGAATTTCGCTAATATGCAAGTACCCATGGCGATCTCTCCATCTCTGATGGCTTCTTTAGGGTATCCTCAGAGAAGTATGGCTGGAATGGTGCCTGCAAATTTTCCATTGATCAGCCCTTCGTGGGCATCAAACATGCAGTTTCCGCATGGTATGATTCAGTCGCCCCTTGGTGCTCCGTATTTCACGGGAATCAGATTGTCATCCAATTCTGAAGATGTGGTTGAGCTTGGAAATGAGGACCTGGGCTCTGCAGAAATGGCATTTGCCGAGGCCGATGGTGATTTTTGGCCTGAACAAGACAGGCGTGCTAATGGAGCTTTTAGTCCTGATGATAAAAATATGGAGATGTTGAGCTCAGAAGATCAGCAGCCCTCAACTTCTGGCAGTAGATTGAGGGCTCAACAGAAGCTCACTAAAAACCGAAGGGATCTCATGAGGGAGGAAAATCCAGAAAGTTACCAGCATAGCAGCAGAATAATGGATAATTATTTAGATGATAGCAGAAACCTCGCTGGTTATGCAAGATCATCTTCTGCTTCTCAGGCTGGTTCAATGAGAAGCAGGGGCTCCTCTGAGAGTTCCTGGGATGGATCATCTGCTAAAGCGTCCAAGATGACACGCGAAAAACGTGGGAGAAAGTCAGCTGCTTCTCCTTCATCATCTTCGATTCATGGGAAAGGGGTAAGGATCTCTGATCGTGGCGCTTTTGAGGCTGATGATGACAATGGAGATTGGAGCCCAGTATCCACTGGTGGCGCAGAGACAGCTGGTTCCCTGCATGTTTCAAGGCACCATATAAATGCTTTTGAAGCAACCGAGACCAGCGGATCTGATTCATCAAGGCCCATTGCACCGATACTTTTGGGTCCTGGATCACAACAAATGGATAATAATTCTGGGAGTGTCCCATTAACATTCTATCCTGCCGGACCACCAGTACCCTTTCTTACGATGCTTCCTGTTTATAATTTCCCTCCGGGGAGTTCTAACTCTGATAAGTCAAAAACATATGGTCGTGTGATCGAGGAGGATGGCCAAGCTAATGACCATTCATATCAAATTTATGGTTCTGGTGAGGTGCATGTGGATCCAGAGACTTTAAGCACCCCCTCAAGGGTGATGAGGAGTTCCGTGGCTGAGCCATCGAGGGAGCCGAAGCCAGATATTCTCAACAGTGATTTCCACAGCCATTGGCAAAATTTACAGTATGGTCGATTTTGCCAGAACACAAGATTTCATGGACAAGTGGTTTATCAATCATCAGTTGTTGTGCCGCCTCCTATGTATTTACAGGGCCGAGTTCCATGGGATGGTCCTGGGAGACCGTTTACAGCAACAAATAACATGAATGTGCTTTCTCAGATGATGAGGTATGGTCCTCGTGTTGTGCCTGTTGCTCCTGTGACATCTGTGCCGAATAGACCGAGCAGTGTTTACCAACGGTATGCTGATGAACTGCCTAGATATCGCAGTGGTACTGGCACTTATCTGCCCAACCCGGTAATATGAACTAAAGTACTTTTTTTTTCCCGGTAGTCCTGATAAAGCTATTTACTAGTATTTGTTTCATGATGTTCCATTTCAGTATAATATTGTTGCTGTCAAATCTGGCTGTTATTTAATCTTGTATTTTGTTTACCAGAAGGCTTCTGCTCGGGAACGACATTCGTCAGGGACGAGGAGGAATAATTATAATTATGACAGAAACGAGCACTATGTTGACAGAGAAGGGAGCTGGACATCCAATCCCAAGTCTCGAGCTGCTGGTCATAGCCATAATCGAAGTCAGACTGACAAGTCAAGCTCAAGGGTCAACAGATTGGCAACAAATGAATCTCGATCTGATAGGCCGTGGGGCTCTAGTAGAAATGAAGCGGTACCAGCTTACCGTGCTCAGAATGACCCATTACGACCCAACTCCTCTCAGGCCGCTTCTACCAATGTGGCTTATGGTATGTATCAACTCCCTGGAATGAATCAAAGTGGAGTGACTTCGAATGGGCCTGCGGTTCCCTCAGTTGTCATGCTCTATCCGTATGAGCAAAACCCAAGTTACGGTGCAACAACTGGAGAGCAGCTTGAGTTTGGATCTCTCGGTCCCGTTGGTTTTATGGCGCCAGGGATGAATGAGGCAGCTCAACGAGTTCAAGGTACCCGAATAAGGGGAGCATTCGAGGAACCAAGATTTCATGGGGATCGTGTTCATCTTGCTTCACCAGAACAACCCTCTTCGCCTCATCTTCCGAGGTAACTAAGGCCACTAAACTCAACGCCTGACCTGTTTGTGGCCGTGCTTAGTATATCTATACATTGATTTTGTTACACTTATGTGGACAACTTGCCGGTGTCATGATGTCATTGCTTGAATCATCCGAGTTATGTGATGATCCTCGCCTTGTTCCTCACTCCATGGATTTCGAGTGCATGATATCAGACTGACTGCCACCGCCACTTGGGAAAGTTCAATGGTGATGCTATGAGATTCCCATCCTTGTTTTGGCTACGATGAGTCTGTGATTTAGAAGATTACCCTCCACATATTTCCCTGCCTAGGGTGGTGGCTCGCTTCTCTTCTCTCGTCGAGTTGAGGAAAGGGTGAACTTGGAATGGTGCTAAGGCGTGCGGATCATGTTGTAAGATGACACAATCATTTGCCCATCAAGAATCGATTTCCTAATGCATGCTCCCCTTCGAAAGTTGGGAAGTGGTTCAACGAAGAAGACGGGGTGAAGTTTCTTGTAGGATTTGATACTTTGTAACTGGCTAGAAGTGTACTAGTTTCCGTTTTTCTTTTCCAGAAGTGAAAGAAGGTCGATGTGTACCAGAACAGTCCTAGATACTAGTGGCTAATGTCAAAACAGTGTAGCGCTGTTGAAGAAATAGAGCATTGTATGGTAATTTCACCAGATATCTGTCCTGATTTTGGCTTTAGAATATTCAACTGAGTTGTTGGGTTATACCGGCTTCTACAGGATCAAACATCCGACAGATGACAATGATGCCGTGCTCACCGGACCAGATGCATACAGCTGATTGCAACGAAATTTCGTTACAACTTTCATATCGACCCAAGATTTCAAGGAATGAGTTGTCGAGGAACCAAGACCTTTCCCGAGATAGAGTAGCGCTGAACTAAAATCTACGTAACTAGCTAGCAGAGCATCAGAAGCAAAAAATGTAGCCGCCTTTTTTTTTTTATGCCCTCTGTAGACTCCAGTTAGTCAAGAAGAGGAATATAAATACTACAGTAACATAAAAAATACATCTGGTGTAAAAAAATGAGCTCTGTTCTTTTGGGATCTATGAATCCAGCACTGGTAGATCCAGCAGTTCACTTGTGAATGAAAGTTATCATGTAGAAGAATAACTTGAAAACTCGTCTAAGATGTCTAGGGTCTACTTGCTCCGTAAACCAGGGATGTTTTTAAGACCCATTTCCCAAGGATTTGCGAAGGAACAGCAGGAGGGATGTCAAGCCCCATGCATCGACTGAACTCGTTTGCCAGCTCCACAAGGCGGTATTTGTCCCGGCCTACAACCTTGCTCGAATTGTAGTAGCCGAGCCATGCCTGGTATGCCCTTTCTTTGTCCTTCATCTCCACCTTGGCAAGTGCCTGCTCGACCTGTTTGGAACAAATCACTATCTTAGTCTTCGCCATCACATCCTTACCTATGAATAACAAGAATAGCGATAAGCTATGATGCATAGACCGTTCCACGTTATTATATATGGTTAACAGTGGGAAGTGACAAAGCCCAGTGCAGCAATATTCTTCCTTCCTAGCTCGTAAATGGCATGAAGTGCCGAACACAATAGAGAAAAAACAAGATAAAACGATACGTGCTATTCTTCTTTACTCTGACAAGCTTCCCTGCTCTACTGCTTATTAATTATACCAATATTTATTTCAGGCCATGTCTACAGTACAAGTTGAAGCTGCTTTCGGAGAGGCACAAATGCCAACTATCATGAATGGATTGCTATTGCAAATCCCTTGCCAATTGTCCAGCAACCAATTCAGTTGATAGCTTCAGTTTTTTTAGATACCAGATATCTCTCCTCAAAACTGAAATTTCAGTTGAAACACGACTTGCTTTCCTCAGTCTTACACTATCGAAAATATGAACTACTAAAACCCTAAATAGTCTAACACTCAATATAGCAAGATAATCAAATACTCCCTCTATCCCAAAATGTTTGCACAGCACGTATTTCGATGTTGAGTTTGTAATGATCAAACATCATTTTTTGCAAAATTATTGTGAAATATCAATGATAGATTTAATTGTGAACTTTAATCATGTACCAATTTAAGGTTTTTCTGACATCGTTAAGAATAAGAACGAATCTTCTCGAAGTGCGTGTCGTTGCAATAATTATGGGACAGAGCTAGTAACACAAAGGGCTAGCCAATGTTTCATTAGAGCCCTGAACAGTTCATAGACCTATCCTGCTGCTCCAGATGCTGTCATAGGTGTTTAGATAATAAAGGAATGAGTGTAAGGAAATAAGATGAGACCACAAGTCTACAACTAAGCTCAACTGCTCCAGCACATGAGGTTTAAAGATCTCAAAAATACAAGCCTTTAAGTATAACAGGAAGAGTTGCCTCCTGAACCCAAGTCATCCTCTCATATCCAGCATCCTTGATACCCTTCAATGTTAAAGGCGAGACAGCACATTGATCAAACCTACAAGAGAGAACAAATAAAACCACTACCTTATGACCAAAACAAGAAAGCTACCCTACTCATTCCTGTAAAAGGGGTCTATAGGGAAAGCACATGTTTTTAAGCTACTTTCAAGAGCTTTTTATTTCGGACGATTAACAAAGGCTCACCCCGCCATAGGCTAAACCATTACTAGTTTGACGTTCAAGATAAAGTTTTAAGACAAACACATTAGTGATTGAGTTAAGCTCGAAAAATAGAACACAGAAGAATCACTTCCCCTCCGTGAACTTGGAACAGCACTATCTTCCACCACTTCTTTGGCAAACAAAGAACTTTTACTCTTATTCTCAAGCTCATCAACTGCATCCTCATCAACATCCTTACCTTCTTCACTCTCCTCGCCAATCAAATCCATAAAACTTGACACTGACTTACGTTCATTGGCATCAGTCTCATCCTCCGATGCAACTCGAGCGACTCTCCCATTCCCCTTCTCCCCTCTCCCACCACCCCTCCCTCTTCCACGATCACTGCCTCTCCTCGACTCTACCTCTCTCCCTCCTCCCTTACCTCCGCCTTTCTTCCTCTTCGAATCCCATCCCTCCTCCTCCTCCTCATCATCATCTAACAAATCACCCTCTGATTCGATTCTTCCTCGAAAACTCGATCTTTTCCCACCTGAATGCCTAGAATTCCCCATGCCGAGCACCCTTCTTACCAAAATCATCATCTCTCCCTTTTCTCATCCCTCCTCTCCTCAACTCCCTTCCTCCACCACCAATACCCTCATCATCACCATCATCATCAAATGCACCTCTCGTTCTCCCTCGGTCCCTCCTCGAACCCTCATCCCTCGACCTCTCAACCCTAGAATCTCCAAACCTCCCTCGCTCCCTCCTCGAATCATCATCCCTCGGCCATTCACCCCTACCCTCACCAAACCTGACCCTTTTCCCATCTCTCCTCAAACTCCCCAAATCCCCTTCCCCTCTCTCTTTCTCCCTCTCCCTCTTCCTCCCCTTTGTCCCCCTCCTCTCCTCCTCATCGGTCATCAACCCGGCATGATTCGACCCGGTCCTCAACTCACTCACCCAATTGCTCAGCTCCTCCTCATCCTCAATCAAGCTCTTGGGTCCTCGATTGTCGGGTTCCCGGGTTCGAAAAGGGCGGGTGGAGTAGGGTTTAGGCCCATGTAGCGGAACTTGAAGGGAAAGGCCCGGGAGAGGATGAAGGGGGAGGCGGTGAGGGTGCGTTTGGGGGTGGGATTGGCAGCGGCGCCGGCCATGGATGGGAGGCGGCGGAGTTGGTGGGGTTTGATCAGTGGCATGTGATGTGAAGGAGGAGATGGAAATGGCTGATTAGGGTTTTAGCAGGGTTTGTGTGTGTGTGTTGGGGGGCGGGGGCGGCGAACTAGTGGATGAAAATGTGTTTTCGTATATGGTTGTTCCGTGTTAATTAAAACGTTAATCGATATTTGAATAAAAAATTAAATAAATAATTGATCCGAGTTGATTCGGATTGATCTGTTAAAATCCGAACAAAAATTTGGGCGGGTGAAGAAAAAAACCTAAAATGAATATTCATAAAATCCAAAAATATACATATAACTTATATAAATAATATTTTTATTTATATAAGATTTATAAATATATAATTTGATAAAAATAATATATTAATATTATATAATTTATATAATATCAAAATAATCGAACCGATAGTTCAATTGATATCGGAACCTCGGCCTGATCAATATCCGGTCAGGTTCTTTCTGGTAACTATAGTTGCAACTTGTGATTAGATATGAGAATTCATGTATGAAAAACGTGTTCATTAATATGAAAGGAGGTGATGTGATCAGCTTACAAAACTATCAGGTGTCTCTAATAAAATTCCATGTAGCACTTAATTTTAGACCCTGTTTGACATGATGTCGGATTCTGGATTCCTATTTTGCATTCGTCGGTTATCAGAAACTTCATGAAGGTTACCACAATATACGAACAAACAAAACATATAGCGATTGCAATGAATGGTAAACATACAATGGCGCAAGAATAGAAGATTGCTGAATTCAACATTAAGCACAATAGAAGTAATCTCTAACTATTTACTTGTATCGACTCCGCTTTCGTTCTTCAAAATGTGATGATTAATGATGATAAACAATGGTGCTAACAAAAGGACTAGCGACGAGCCATCGTAAATGTCCTCAGGACCTCAGCTACTCTTAAGTGTGGAAACCTTGTCCATCTAGATGAGTTCATCAACAGTGTGTCCACGAGATTGTGGCCAGCTTAGGCATTTCCGTCATGCTCCGTCGATGAATCTGATATATGTTTTGGCTGTCTACTGACGGGCAAAGAATGACCTCGTCGTTCTTTTCCTCCGGGCTTGGACGAAGCATCGCCATACCAGATCATGCCCAGCACAGCAATGATCATGCCAAGGACGACTTGTAGATTAAGCCCCTCTTTTCCAAAGAAGATAAACCCGAGAATCAGAACGAGTATGGTCTTCATATGGCCGAGTACTTGAAATGATACGGCGGTGAATCTACCGATGCAGATGAACTGGCTGAGGTTGGTGCCTATGGCGATTGTGCATGAAAGGAGTATGAAGAACTGCAAAGAGACGTAGGCAAAGTTAATTTTAAGCAGTAAGCAAATAAAAAGGGAAAGGGGAGGTAGCCCAACTAGTTGGGGCGTTCAGCAACATTTACGGGGTTTAAGCTCACAGTAGACAATGGATGTCAGTAGACAATGGATGTCATTGCAGGGTTGCGCTGTCTAATGTGTACTTGCAATGAAGACTATCTTCGACATAAATTTTGTGACTTAAATCCAAGTTTCCCAGGTTTATGCAAAGCGTATCTAGGACATGATCTGCTGAAATCCCATGGTTCGAGTACAAAAATTATTCAGTCCGAGCAGAATGCAGACAAGTGAGCCCGCTCGTAAGCTAAATTGCAACATCTGAACTAAAGCAAATGATAAACAATTCAAGAACTATAATCAAAGATAATGGAACTGACCACGGATGCTAGCTGATAGTCGAAGGCATCGATTCTCTTGTTGGTCAACCAATAATCAAGAAAAGGACCGAGTAGAAACAGAGACGTAGCTTGTGCAGGTGCTGTATGTGCCAACAGGTTGAAAGAACTAAGAGAGTACTTCCTTTGAAGAGATTGCACATGCTGCAAAACAAGAGGAAAAAAAAAGAGAGAGAAATTTTTTTTATCATTTCCTTGCCATGCATTTAACCAGGCTCAATTTTATCCAAACTGAGACCAGCAAGCTCAATCACTCGTATAGACGGATATTGAATGACCATCAGTGCGAATGAACACTCCGCATCTCCAGCAGGAGACTCTTTTCCCGTGACGTGAACCCAAAACATGATTGCCTTACTAAAGAAACAAGCTCATCCAGTCTCTATTGTAACTACACCAGAACAAGACAACTCCTTAGTAACCATCTCCAGATATTTTGGTGTTTGGTAACAGCATTGTGGTAAATTCAATTTGATTACAAAGAAGTACTGGAGGTGGACTACCGTGCTTATCTGGTCACTGACAAAAACACAGAAAAATGCATTCTTCAGAAGCAAATGTGCTTGAAACCGGAAAAATTTAGAAGTTGAAGGACAAAGTAACTCACATACTGCTGCAGGGAAGTGCTCCAAACTGCAATGAAGGCAGCAATGAAACCTTTCGCATTTACACTAACATCAGTGATGGTGCAAACACCCACACCTATCAAAACCACTGCTATGCTCAGCTTAGTGTCTCTGGAGTAGCGAACTTTGTCGAACACAATTTCAAACAGGCATGATACTGGAACCATACACAGTTTGGCTATCTGGGAAAGAGATTTCACAAGGTTACTGCAGAAGCAATAGCATTCAGTATGACGCACCTAAAAGCACCAAGGGACTACCTGATAAAATCCCACTGAGTTCCACATTAGACTAACGTTCATCCCAACAATAGAGAAGTTTGCAACTATAACAAATTTCAGCAGATCACTCCATGGTAGATGCGATGATTGGATATATCCAAACCATCTAAGAACAGCCGTCATCACAGTTGTTGCCACAAAATGCATACCCGTCAGTGTTGTAGCTGCAAGCGGCAAGGTCAAAACTATTTTAAAATGGCATATGATTGCAGATGCACAGGGCACTAAAAAGGGCGAGGTTTAGTTGAGAATTGCAACAGTCTTGAAAAAGACAAACAGCATTTTACAGTCTCTGCCACAATAAGTACTGACAATATTGTGACGTGATATCTCACTACTGTTATGGTTCCCTAATATAGCCTCTACAATCAAGATATCATGAATTAAACTGTACGAATTTAAAAAATGTGACATGAAAAACTTGAGAAGATTATATGCATATACGAAAAGAAATTAACATCATACCACGGGACGAAAATAACCCAAAAAAGTTCAAAAAAACATCAGAACACTGGCTGTACCAGATCTCAAATACATGATAGTAAGATACAGAGTTCATAAAATGAAAGACAAGGCACCATACCAAAGCTGAAACCATATCTAGCCATCAGAGCTTTATTGACAATGATGATCCCCACTGACGTAACCACATTGAACATCCACGCAGCTGCATCTACTGCTGATTTCGTGTCCGCCTTACTTGATGGAGCCATCTAATCTGAATGCAGAAATTCTCAACCTCTCCTAACTAAATCAATCAACACAGTTCCAATTAGGGCCACAGACAATCTGCAGAAGCACAAAGATAAAAACAACTGTGGACACACTTTCCATATGATCTGTATATAGACTCCAAAGTCCAGAAAGACTGCATAAGGTCCCTCTTATGCACAAAGCAAATCAAGGACGAATCCATGGTCCATACAATCAACACCTAGACTGCATTTTAGCTCCAATAACTTTTCCATCATGTTCGTCAACCATCAACTTAGGCTACTTAGCTTAATAAATGCAAATTCAAGCTCTACATCCTATGTCCCATAGTTAACAAGCATAGTAGATAGTACAAGGTCGTTGAACTATACTGGCGGCATTTCTTTTCCGTCAACTATTCCATACCAATCTCAATCAACCTCGTCTCCGAATGCCATCAGCGTTAGAGAAATTGATAACTATAGTCCAGATTTCAATCAAATAATTGCAATTCACCTACGCGATATGCGAAAGGAATTGTACCTAGAACGAACCATTCACAATAATACAGCATACTTCTTCATTCGCAACGAGGGTTAGAGAATCCCGTAACAACCATCCAGACATTATGGCCCTTCTATTGAGTACACAGCAATCAAGTAACCTACTGTTCACCACCACATAATTCCATTTTACATATATTCATAATCTCACATCGAACATTCCAAACACAACTCTTCTCGAAACACAACCATTCTCACTATTCACACTACACAACATTGATCACACCACAGCCAATCTCATCATCAAACCCCACAATCAATCACCAGAACATCAAACAAATCACACATTTTCTAAACAAAAATCAATCAACCAATCTCTCATCACCACAACACACACGCACAAATGCGACAAATCAAAGATCAGACCTTCCTCAATCAACACAGACACTATCCTCTCCCGCTGATCCTCGATTCCGGCACTTAGATCGATCGAAACAGCAGATCGCGACTCTTAGCATTAACATGAGATTACTCTCTGGATCGGGAGAAGCATAAAATGACGGTGTCTGGCGAGGTAGTTGCGCGTCGATTAAGGTCTCCGCGAGGGAAATGGGCGGAGATCGGCGGCGACGTGGTGGAGAGTGGAGAGGAGTTGATGAAAACGGAGATGAAAAGAGAGATGGCGATGGATATCGGAGATTATGTTACAACAAGTACATAATTTAATTACATCATGTTGTTGGACTGAAATGGCTTCCTTTCTGTTTCAAAATTATTATAATATTTTATATATATTTTATTATTAAAATAAAATTTGATTCGTGTCATATAATAATTAAATATAATTTTTTATAAATTTATTATAAAATATCAATGATAATTTAAATTACGTATTTTAATCGTATATATGTCATGAAATAATCAAACGTTATTTTTCATGAAAATGAGATTCCGTATCCATACATATTAAAATACGTAGATACCTATACATTATGTGAATGTTGTTGCACATGGACAGATATGTTACGGGTGATCAAATGTAATGTTTAAATAGGATTGAAATTTGTGGGGAGTAATGTAAACTTGATAAACTCTTGGAAAAGTTAGTTACTTATAGCACTAAAGGATGCCATTACAAAATATACTGTTTTGTGCTTTCAATACACAAGAGCTTATGAAAAAGTTGTTTTTTTAACGAACTGTTTGGTATTAATATTAAAATTGAGAAAATCAAAATCAATAAAATAAACAAAAAATCAATAACGAAAATCAAAATTATTTTTTTATAAAATGAATCTTAAATATTGTAGTTTGATGAAATAAGAAACAAAAATTTATTTTTTCTGGTTTTCTTTTTTCTTTTTTGCTTCTATTTCATCGGTTTAAAAAATAGTAAACAAAAATGATATCATATAGTTTTGTTTCATCAATCAGTGAAACGAAAATAAAAAATAAGAAACAACAACAATACCTAACCGGCCCAGTATTTTTTGGGTTTACCAAGTAATAATACGATTTTAACAAGAACATTATAACGATACTAAGAACTATTCCATCCGACTCAGATAAATTACGATACGTTGACTTAACACGATTATTGAAAAATCGATTGACTTTGCTACTTCTTACCAATATGCCCTTGTTGAAATAATGAGTGGATGAATAGTAATTACGAGTGGGTAGAGAAATGAATAAGATAAAATAGAAAACATGAGGGTAAGATTATGAGTAGATAGAAAGGAAAAAAGATAATGATGAAGAAGATGATCAGATATAAAATAAAGATATTTTAAATATTTTTACATCAAAAACTTGAGAATTTAGAAAAACTCATAATTTATATGGGATATTCAAATTTAATAATATATCGTAATTTATTTGGGACGGAAAGAGTAGTATTTTAATAAGCTTTCTTGCGATCAAAAGTTACGCTAGTGTGGAAAATAAGCATCAACCCAATTGTTCCGTCATGAACTAGTGAGATAAATAGAAGAAACATAGTAGTATGAGAAGAGAACAAATCTCTTCGACATCGGATTTTTAGCGTTTGGTTCTAATAGTCTTGTTTTATCAGCAATGAAGTCACGGTTGCAGCACTTGGTTGCACCTGTGAAACCATCAATCGCCCTGTTAGGTAAGCATCAATAGTTGATCACAATAGCTTGCGAGAAAGTCATTCCTTCATCAATCACCATTACATAGCATGAACCAGCCTGCGGGGTGACATCCAGTCACCCACAGGGTTGCTGCGTCCAGAAATAAAGAGAACCCATATTCTGCAATGACATTACACCAAGTCTCCTCCCTTCAGGCCTTTAGGGTCAAGTTTCATTACCGGTGAGTATCTTTATTCAACTGATACAAAAATGACCGAGTGGCGAGTATGCTCTTGATTCACATACATTGCTAATCACATACAAAAGCCTAATAAATACCCGTTGCGTATAACATGTTCAAAATCTGGGTTTGATAGAATGGGAAGTGCGGCAAAATCAAGCCCTCTTGTAACGTTTGCTCCTGCTACTTATCTAACCATCATGGCTTCTTGGGTTTTTTTTTCTCCCCTTCACTTGCTTCTCCTTCCTGATCCTCTGATTGAGAACCGCATGGGATGATATTCGCCTTTGCTCAGGAACAACTTCAGCTTGCGCTGGGGGCAGATTGGGTTCTGGTTTTACAGAAGAGGACAGATCTGGTTCTGGTTTTGCAGAAGTTAACTGTTTCAGTGAGAAAACTGGCGAGGAACCCGGCTGTGATTGTGGCGTTGTCTGCACAAGTGCTTTGGGCAGATCCAGGAACTTTCTCACTTGAGGCAGCTTAAGAGCTGCAAAAAGAACAAGAAAAAGAAGCCCATCTTGTTTTTTTTTTTTGGTGACGAGGGTGTCCGGACCAGCTCGCGCGCACCTCGACTAATCCCCCAGACACTGACAAGACGCCCCCCACCAGCATCGGGTAAAGCTTTGACCGAAGTCAACGAGCGTGACCAACATGGATCTTGAGGCTAGTGGGATTCGAACGCAAGACCTTCAAGAAGAAGGTTGAGTCGAATATCACTAAACCAACCCAGGTTGGTTAAAGAAGCCCATATTGTCAGCTACACATTGCTCCAAAATAGTCGCACGACAACTGAATTTTCAATAGGAGCAGCTAAGCAAGTCGCAGAATTGTCACAGATGGTTGGAGCAGCTTCCCAATAATCGGCGCAAGTTGACTAAGAGGTACAGGGTTTCAGACTTACAAGTGTAGAAACCACTGGATGTTCTTGTATGCTGGCTTACCTGTATGCATGATTTGAGAGGGAAGCGGCTTTCCGGGTTTCCCAAAAAGAACAGCAAAATTTGAAAGTGACATCATAGACGACAAGTACATTGACCATCAACACTCATCAGCTAATTGCAGCAACAGAAGAAGAACAAGCAGTTTGAGCAATGAAACCGCAAACGATGATGAGTTTTCAGGTCCATTAAAGAAAATCACAAAGGATAAAGGAGAGACTTAAACGGGACTGACCTAGTCCATATGATAGAGAAAACAGATTAGACGTGATCCAATAGCAGAAGAGTGCCTGCAAGAAACAACACACTCAGTAAAACTTAGATTAACCTTCAAGTCTTTAAGCAACAACTCTGAACTACCTTACCAACGGAAGCAGTAACAGCAATCTACCTTGGGAAACGTGGCTGTGAATGGTACAGTCAGAACAGCAAGGATCCTTGAGAATATCTTCATTGTTCCAGCCACCGGATTCCCTTCTAATCCTTCTTGCACATTGCACTAACAAACAAAACAATCACCAAGTGACGAAGAATTCCGGATAGACCTCTATGAACAGGGAAAGTCATATACAGCAGAATGGGAAACATACGCCGAGCCACTTAGACTTATATGAAAGATATCCATGGACTTGGTGCTGGTGTTCTATTTCCTAACCCGTTATCCATAACAAAAAGGCCTTCAACTGAAAATGAGATTCATTACCAAGGGCTCATCCTTTCAACATCATAATCAGGGAGGGGCAAAAAACCATACAAAACCTTACTGAGTAGAGCTAGAGACTTTTTTCACCGAGATTCTAGCCCATGAGCAAGACATTTTTGAGAAGCGTGCGGCCGAACAATCCCTTACAGAAAGATCCCTAATTCTTGAAATTGATTCCTCGTACTCCGAGTGAGCACTTCAATATCAACTCTTCTAAACCAGAACTCGTAATATGTGATCCGTCAAATCAATTGCGTTTCTGAGAGTAAGAATATCAATTGCAGTTCTGAGCTAAAACTAAAGAAAACCACCAACCTCAACAGTAATCAAGAAGGATAATGACGCCAGAACTGGCAATATATACAAACTATCTTGGGTCGTGAGATCCGTAAACCAAAAAGCACCACCAACTTTGAAAGATGGTATTTTCTCCACCATATTTGAGATCTGAGAACATAAAAGGTTTAAGCTTAGTCAACTATGAACGAAATGACTATGAATGAACCTAAAGTCATCGAAAGCAAATGCTGATATATCTTACAGCAAAGAAGAAACTGGGGCCTTGGATGAGAAGTCCCTTCAGTGCATTGACAACCATGTCTGTCATGATCATCAATTGTCAACAAAGGAAGTATTCAAGTATACGCGCAATATAAAGCAGAACAATGCATACGAGGTAAACAGACAAAGCTGGTCTGAAAAACCCAGCACAAAATTTGCAATCACAAGTTAAAGCAAGGACCAAGACATTAGACATAGGCAATAGACACTTGCACTGAACTTGCAATTGCAATCAATTTCTTGCAGGAAATAATAAAACCACAAATAGAATCACCCAAGAGAAGTGATATGATGAACTACTACTAAAACTATCCCTGAAGTGAGATTATAAACAAATTACAAATCAATCTCAAAACAAAAGCAACAACTACCCTGGTAAAGATTAACGATCAATCACAACTTCCTCAATATCAGTGCACGATAATAGACATAGAAGTGACATCCTGATAGCTAAATACAGGCTGAATTGTGGAAGTGCTGAAAGAAGCATTACAAGGTGTCAAGGTCACATAATTTGCAGTGAGCGCCTTACTTACACTTGAAACAGTGCTTTGATTTTCTTTTGCCCCGCCGCTACAACTATGGGATCCATATCCAGCAAAAACCACATGACATAGGCAAAACGTCACCAGTTCCCTTCGTTTTATTCACATGAAAAATTATGAAAGCTGAACTCAATTCCAATAATATTCAGGAACCAAAGCAAAAACAATCCTCCAGTAGCACCTCTTGGGTTCAGTAGCAAATTAATGATAGGAAGTATAATGAAATAGTGACATGATTTCATACCGATTCTCTCACTTGTTGTTGTATCTCCTCCAATTGCGGTCGTATCAACTGCTCAGACATGCGTCATAACATTAAAGTAAGAAAGACGGAAACCTGGAGTCAAGTGCAATTTAACTCTATGTTCTTACACTAAAATCAAGTATCAAACCATGTAACAAAGAAGTTGTCTAACTAAAATACTAAATTTATATTTTCTTTGTAATTATCATAGTGAAGGCTGAAGAGTAATAAAAAACGCTAACAAGAGGACAGTACGACGTGCACAAGCAGATAACGACATCTTTTAACCTATCATGTTCAATAACCTGTGACAAGAAAAGTTGCAGCTTCAAAAATTTGTAGCCAGATCAGATCAATATTACCAATATGTAAACCAGGACTTTGGCATCATTGAAATTCAACTTGCACTCTGTTATTTATCAAACCAAAAAGAACTCACATTGAGTTTCGAAGTGGATTTTAGCTGATTAATAAGGAGAGGAAGAGTGACTCCTCGAATCAAAATCGTTGCCAATGCTATTGAGGCCCACCTGGAAGGTAAAAAGTATACAATCAGATACAAGACTACGAATGATGGAAATATCATGAACTGCTTATTCAAGTACAAAAAACACAACAGACACTTTGCAGTGGAAGTACCAATTCCAGCCAGTAAATGAATGAACAGAATCAATCAAGTAGTTCAACGCCGCAACAGGGAAACCTGAGTCTGCGGCTGCAGCAGCTATCTCACTAACGACAGGAGCTTGTGTGGTCGCTACTTCCACTGCTTTGTCCGTCAAAACCTCAGCAACGTCCTCAATATAGTCAACTTTATCCGATCCTTCACCAATAGAAGTCGACATCAATCTACAGAACCCTGGTTGGAGTATGACTAACAAGGCAGAGTTGTAACTATTCCATCCAAATGGCAATCCGGTTCCCATACTGCCACTTCCCCTGGTTCGGTTCGCTGCTGCAAAAAATCACTCACATTGGATGGAGGAGGAGCAGAACTAGCAGGCTGACTAGCATCCTCTTCCTCAAAGCGAACAAGATGGTAAACAGATGGGTGGTACTGTCTAGACAATAGATAGGCTCTAGTGATCACACTCCGTCGATACGCCATTTGGTATGACCAATGCACAAATAAACCTGCAAAAGTAATTGAAGGCATAAATGCTTCAAACCGCATCGACGAGTATCTTCAGTCCTACTTCTCAGTTGAAATTCACGCACATCAAGTATCCACAAACCCTAAACCCTCAAAAATTAAAGAAACAGCAAGTAACGAATCGACCCAACCCCTCATCAAGAATCAAAACTGGATTTCAAAAATCCCAGTTACATATAACTAAAAAAAAGGAAAGATAATCAAACCTGGAATTGAATATGGGTTCAATTCTCGGTGGGTTTAGGGTTCCAGCCGACCTGCAAGTTTTCCCCTACATGAAACTAGCAGTACCAATAATAAGAAGATTATTATAAAAAATTGAGAAATGGGCTGATCTTATCATTAGTAGTGGGGTGATCTCAGATGGCTGATCCATCATCCCATTATTGGGCTGCGATTTCAGCCCAACTGAGACCATCCTTGTTTTTTGACACCGAATTACGGAAAACCAAAAAAGCCCAACACAACTGTTTCACCAGCTTGATGGCATGATTTACCGAACTGTGAACCAAAACTGCGAACCACCAACAGCTTGAAGAAGGCAATTGTAAAAAACTGACCTGCTTGAAATCTCCATAGTGTTTGAGGCATGGACGGTCGTCATGAACAGGGAGAAGGAAGTGTCCGCCGTGGCCGTGGACGACCGCTTAGTGGCGAGCCTCATTTCTTCAAGATCGTTGCCTCCTATACCGTTGAACCTCATGCATTTTTTATGATAACAAATATATATGTACTAATATTGTTTTAAATTTTTATATGTGTAGGTGTATATTTAAAGAGTAAAAGTTATGAAGATTTTTATCAAGCATAGATGGATGTAATCTGAAGATCATGGAATGTAACTTGATTAAAGATTGAAGTGACGAATTCAAATCAAAGACCTCAACAATCAAGAAATACATGAAGAACACAAGATCTAATTAATGCAAATTGAAGATTCATAGTCTACATACTTGTATAAGGACAGTAAGATACGATATCTTATTCTACAGTTGAATTATTGAGCATTTAGGGTCAAATGAAAAACATGATTTCTGAGAAGCCGTCTCTTATGTCATGGAAGAACCGTCTCTTGGGTCAGTAATCGTTTTCTATTTTGAAATTCAGATTTTTCGGATCCATTATCTCTGAAAAATATTTTCTGTTATTATTCGTATATTTTTTGAAAGAAAAATATCTTTTGAAAGAAAAATATCTTTTTGGTGAGTAATGGATTGTTTTAGGAAAATCTTTTTAACGAAATAATCTAAAAATATTTCTAAAACTAAGAAGACAAATAAAAATTTGTTCTTGACTTATTTTCTCTTGTCTTTCACAATGTGCGCGATTATCCATGTTTTCCTAACTTGTAGCTTCAAAGAAAAATTATTTACGAAGGCTGAAAATCTTTTGAAAACTCACCAAATCACACAGAGCTTCAAAAGAAAAAAAATTGATTGTATTTCGAACAAGTGATTTCAATTTTTGTCTTGATGATTTGAATAAGGTTTGAATTCTGATTTTGCAATGGGAATCTCAAGTTGATTTCTAATCTTAGATATGCTGAATGTTCTTTACTGTAAGGTAATGGTGTCAAGCTTTTTATGTCCATAGGTTTATTGTGCTGTATGATCGAGTTGTTCGTATTGGTTTAACTCGTGAAGCTATGATCGATTATTGACCGAGACCCAGAGTCTATAAGGGTCGTGAAGTCAAGCTACCAAGAGATAGTTTGCAAAGGGGATTGTCTAGTCTTAGGATAGACGTAGATAATCATTTGTAGCGTCCTAGGATAGAGGAGTTACTGGAGAAGTCTAATTGTTTGGGTAATAGTGAGGAAGAGAACATAGGGTGTACTTGTAAAGTGATTTACATAGTGTTATTATTGTGCGTGAAGAGTGGACGTAACTCTCTGACCAAGATAAGGGACGAACCACTATAAATTTGATATTATTTACGTTTTCTGCATTGCTTTGTTATTCATTGATCACTTAGATAATTATAGAAAAAACAAAACTGAAAGTGTAAGAACCGTCTCTTTATAAGAACCGACTCTCACCTAAGAACTGGTTCTAAGTGATAACATCAATTTGTAGTACATCGCTTTACAAAGTTTCGAAAAATTTAAATACTCAATTCACCCCTCCTTCCTCTTGAGTATTTTTTTGTGACAGGGACTTAACATATACGGAGCTGGTATATGAATGAGTTATTGGTTTCATTTGAGCTATTTCTGTCTTCCATTCTCATGATTTGATTCACTTTATATATTTTGATTGCGCGGTGTTGAACTTAGTGTTAATTCTATCATGGGCGGTGCTAATCGTCCCCCTCCCCCCAAACTCACATCCCCTCCAGGCCCCGCTTGCTTTTTTTTTTTTTTTTTTCCAATTTTCCAATTTGTCTTTCTTATATAATATTTAAAATCATTTATAATTTTTAATATATATATATATATATATATATATCAAACATTAAAAATAAATATATATTTGAAATGTACACATCAATATCTATAAAATAAGACCAATATTGAATGTAAAAAATTTCATTACATTATAAATAAATACATTAATAATACTTAAACACATACGAACTTTATTTTTAGACAATTATCGACTCTCAATGGAGGTATAGGATAATGAGGATGTACAAATAGTTGAACAAAGTGATTTCGACATAGACAATAGTTATTTCACGACGTTCTTGGACTTCAATTGGAGGAAACTTCAATTACAAATGAGTAAAATAAGTCGAAATATTTGCATCGAATGTATGCAATACAACTTCGAAAATACGAGTAAGAATTATTGATAATTATCACATACGTATATGTTATAATTATTATGGGACGAAGAAAATATTTTTTTGAAATATATTTTTTATATTCTATATTTGTCTTGTTTTGTAGATATTAATGTGTAGATTTTAAATACATATTAATTATTAATGTTTGATATATATATATATATATTAAAAATTATAAATAATTTTAAATATTATGTAAAAAAGAGTAAATTGAAAAATTAAAAAAAAATGGGTCCAAAGAGGGTGTGAGTTTCGGGACGATTAGCAATTTTCTTCTATCAGTTGCGATATTTTTTCCTGGATGTTTTCCTTTGATTAATTAAGATGTCATAATTCACCCATCTATTCATGGTAAATCCAAAAGCTGATCATTGTCGAGAATGTCCACTGCTGTCTGCTGACAAAAAATCATGATTAACAATTCAACATAAAAAATTACTGACATAATTTACATTAAGGATCGGATGAAACTGCAAATAAAATTTTACAAATTGTATTGTTCGTTTGAACTTTTAATAGAGTCTATTCTTCACCTTGTTATTCGAGCGTGTATATCATGATGCTGTGGGTTGAACTTTGTAATCTTATTTGGCATTTTTATAACAGGGTGTTGTGATATTAGTTGTATGGTCTGTGTAATTGCATGCTGTTAGCTACTTAGCTATGGAGTCTTTCTCCATCTGTATGATATTTGCATTTTAGGATAATCGTATATGACTTCAAGGATATTCTGATATACAAAGACATTGATGCTGACAATGAACAAGCGGATTCTGTTCTTCTTGTTCTCCTATTATTTTAGCTAAAATTTTGGTTTCTGTTTTTCGTTGCTTACTTGTTCATGTTCCTGAGGAAGATTGAACTTCCTTTTCAGCGAATCCCTCCAAAGTTTGCGAAGAGATATGGGAGAGGTTTGTCTAATAGAAGTTCCGAATGGTACAGTTTATAAGGTTGATGTTGTGAAATCAAGGGGAGATTTGGCTAAGAAGTGGTTGGGACAAATTCATGGAAAACTTCTCAATCAAGATTGGGCACTTCTTGGTGTTCAAATATGAGGGGAAGTCCTGTTTCTATGTCCTTATTTTCGACGTGTCTGGATCGGAGATCAAATATCCAAAGATTGATGGTGAAGATGAAATTGATGCATCCATGGAAGCACGAAAACCTTTGAGAAGCAGATTGCGCATGAAGTCCCACGTGCCCGAGTCAGAGAAAGCAGTAGGTGATGTCGATGACATACCAGTAGAAAAACCTAATAAAGCACTTACAGGAACGACTTCACAGATGTGTCAAGTTGAAATAGTTGATTTGGACGTGGAGGATGGATACTGTCTTTATCGAGATGGCTTGCCATTATTATTTCCTAATTGAGACCTCGAACGTCGTGTTTTGGAGATTAATAAAGGATGGTCATGCTTGTTTGGGCTTTGTTTGTTTATAAAAAAGAAAAAGAAAATGATTGACGGGTCCATCATTATAAAAGAAAAGGAAAGGAAGAAGATACCGGAGAATTTTCGATCAGTGAAAAAAAAAACAAAAAACCAGGACTACGGTATTTGTTTTGGGACGAAATAAATTCTGAAACATTTGTTCATTGCTTCATAAATTGATGCAATCGCAGCAAAAAAAGAACAGGTAGTTAGGAGCCAGAGAAGCAATTGAGGGTAAAAAATTTAGGATAAATACGGATTTGTGTTTAAATTATTTTCTCATTAAAAAAGAACAGGGAGCAGAGAGCCAGACAAAGAAGCAATCGGGGATAGAGAATTTAGGATAAATACGTGTTTGTGTTTTGGTTATCTTCTCGCTAAAAGGGTATCCTATTCTAATAATATTCAAGGGTTATCCTAAATATTGTATTATTATTTTTTGAGTAGGTGTGAGTTGTGACGGTGTAAAGATCCAAAAAATTTAAGATAATTTATTTTTTCAAATAATAACAAAAACGGTATAGTATTGAATGTCGCAATTTATACAATGGGGTTATAAAATTAGTTTGTCAAAAATCATGGCAAAAATATGATAAGAATTCGACAAATTTCGTAAAATTTAGTTCACGATAATTAACGCAAATAGTAAATAATCGTACGTTCTAACTTATTTTTAGGGGTCAAAAGGCTTATTTGAAGATATAATAAGAAAATAATACAAAATATGAATGAAATACAACCCTAATACACAAATACGGGGAAATACGATTTTAATATGAAAATATCGTATTTATACGAAAATGACTTAAGCCTAATTTTGACACTTATTTTTCTTTATGTCAATTTCTACTCCACCTAAATTAAATTAATTACCCACTAATTATCTACTAAAATTATTTTAATTGATGCGTGTTATTATATCGTGAGTATAATAATATGTGTTGAAATCTTTGGTTATAGTCATTAATTGTATTTGACATAAATTGTGTTTCGACGTACCTTATTGCCTATCACTTGCTATGTGCCGTGATAAGATGATTTGTGTATTTGTGTTATGCCTTATTTGCTGGTATAAAGAGGATGAGTGAATGAAAAGGATGTAAATCCATAATTGATGGGATAACTCCGTGATATAAAGAGTGTTGTGTCTGTCGCATGTGCTATACATTGACTTGGTGATGACATTCTTTTATCGACCTTACGAGATCATTCTGATATGAGGGTATCTCACTGCAGGAAACCTTGGACTTCGGTTTTACTAATCTCCTTTCGCGATGTCCCTTTTGCTAAAGATGAAAAAAGAGCTTATTTATGAAATTGAATAAGTCTCGTCAATGACATAATTATAACATTGAGGGTATCTATTATCTGTCGTCTTTATGTGATTGATATAATGGTAAGTATAACAAAGTTTTGAGTGAACTGTTAAGTGCAGCATGCGTGACATTGGATTGGGGATCTGTCATGTCACAGTGTTATTGTCTTAATTTGTTTGATATGAAGGTCTTGATTGTCATACCATAAAGGATATGACGGTAGTAAATGATATTGATAATGTCTGAAGTGTCGATGGACGCGTAGTTTCGAACGTTGTTACGTGGTGTTAAGTGTGTTTATGTGACTAGGGTGAATCACTGATATGCTTGTGATGATAATTGTGAATGTCAGATTGACATGATAATTTCAGAGTGTTGGAACAAAGAATCCAGATGATCATTTTTTTTTTCTTACCTTCTTCTCTAATGTAATCCCTGATAAGGAGACCTATAGCTCCTATTGCTCACGGTTTATAAAAATAAAAAAGAAAGAATGATGACGGGATCCACCACTATAAAAAAAAACAAAGGAAGAAGGTGCAGGAGAATTCTCGACCAGTGGAGAAAAAGCAGGGCCGCGACATTTGTTTTGGGACGAAGCGAATTTTGGAGCATTCGTTCATTGCTCTATAAATTGATGCAATCGCAGCAACAAAGAGAAGAGGGAGCGAAGAGGCAGGCAAAGAAGCCATCAGGGAAGAGAATTTAGGATAAATACGAGTTTATGTTTGGATTATCTTCTCACTAAAAAATTATCCTGTTGTAATAATATTTAGTGACTATCCTAAATATTGTATTATTGTTTTTTTGGGTGGGTGTGAGTTGTGAGTACCACAAAAATTGATGAGTGGAGGGATAAATTCTCTTATAACAAAAGTTCACATGGATAATAAAAATACTTGTCGGTTGTCCGTGGACGTAATCTCAAGAGTGAGGTGAACCACGTAAATCTTTATGTCATAGTGTCAATTTTATTTTCTATCATTTATCTAAATAATTTTTCTAACGTTATTTATATCACGTCCTAGGAGGATCCGCCTATTCCCAATAACGCTTTGAGTCATATTCTGTCGTAGTTGAGCCTAGAAGAACTCCATAGCAGATCTGGGAGAATATCTGCAAGCAGTGTTGAAGAGCTGCTCTTTGTTTCAATATTCCCAACTTACAACGAATACAATTGTGTAACAGTTAATCCAAGAATTTCTGCTAAGGTTTAAGTTCGAATATTTTGTATTCTTATCTAAAATCTCTTTTAGTTGTAACTGTTTCCTGATTTGATATAACCATATAATTTATAATAACAGATATCAACACGTTTGGGGCATGTGACACAAAACCAAAACCAAGCTCTCATACCAACGTGATCCTTAGTCGTATTTTTCGGTATTAGAGTCGAACCTGAAGGCACATTGAAGTCGATGGTGAGCTTGAAGAACTTGGAAGAGTTGTGATATCGACCTTGAAGAATAGAGACTGAATCCACGATTTTGGTTCCTCTTGGTGATGAACCGAGTTCCAGACATCAAAAATTCGTCACTCATTATACAATGCATTTGTCGATGATTTCGGCACTGTGTATGCTAATAATTGAACTAACAACGAGGGAATTCTACTTAATATAGTTACAGGATACAGCATAAGAAGAGTTGGAGCACCTGTGAAGGAGCCGGTTGTTCGGAAGGTCAAAGCTTTTAGAAGCAAACGCCTGTCTTTTTTGATCGTCATGCGTCATCTTATCTTATCAACAAATATGGTGTGGTTGATCGACATCTCTATAATACCTTAAAATTTTCGATATTAAAAATATACAAACAGTGTATATTAAATGAACATATAAGTAAACATAACGAACGAATAACGTTATAATTTCATAACGTTATAAATATTACGTATTAAGTCTAATAATTTTAATCTCATAAATAAATATTATTATATGAGATACAATATTATTATTTTTAGGATAAAAATATCAATACAGATAAATTATCTATGAATGAATATTACGAAATATAAATAAATAATAGTCTCATAAAAACTTAAAAAAAAGAAAACAAATGAGATATTTGCGAAAATTGACACACACTCCCACAAACTCCCGCAAGCCGTTTCCCCCTAGCCATTTGTTTGCTTCATCATCATCTCTCATTAATATCCATCACTCTCATATCTTCTCTCCTCATTTCTTTCCTGCGCAGACCAAGAAAAACCCAAAATCCCAAACCAAACACTCATCTCGCCTTCATCTGAGTCCGAGAACTCAACCCCATCATCGCTGCCACCATAAGATCACGTCACTGCTCTCACAAACACCATCACAACCATCATCTCGCCATCTTGTGCTTCGTCTCGCCCTCAGTACGCAAGAAGCAGCAGCCACGCATGTGTCTTTCCTCACGTTCGAACACTTCACGGTAACGCCTCCTAACCTTTTTTTCTTTCAAGGTCGAAGCTTGCTGTGTTCATCTTGGTCATCTAACTCGCATCATCATCGTCGTTTTATAACAGCAGCAGCAGGACAGAGGCGAGATAGCGAATCTTTGTTGCTCGTTTTCTATGTTTGAACGCTAGGGTTTTAATAACTACTAAGGTAACATTGTCTCGTCGTCGATCCGGCATGACCCATTCCCTTGCGTGAATACGCTGCGTATGTATGTGTGCTTGGTTATGTTACATGATAATTTTCGTGTTGCTGTGTATGTATGTGTGCTTGGTGATGTTGCGTGATAATTTTCGTGTTGCTGTGTAAGTGTTGCTGTTGGTGATGTGCGTGGTTGTTGCTGCGAGTATGTGTCCTGTGCGAGTGAGTTGATACAGGATGGTGGTGATGTTGTATTAGGTTATGGCTGTACGTGCAGGTGCGTGGCTGTGGGTTTATTATATGGAGTATGTGTATGTGCAAGGCTTTGTGCGTGAAGGTGGAGATGTGGGGGTAGTTGTGTATCTGTGTTGTTGTATATGTAGCATATATGGGTTATAAGCTTGTGATATAAAATAGAAGGGTTATGGTGCGTTGATATACAAGGTTGTGTATGCACTGCTTGCGTTACGACTGTGCAAGGGTGTGATAATAGGGGAAATAGTGTAGTTGTATGATTAGGTTATAATATGGTGATGTGGTGATAAGTGTGTGTGTGTGTTTATTTTAAGGGAGATGGGATGTATACATATATGTGATTTGCTGATGGTTATGAAATGTTGGAAATAGATTGTGTTGATGTTGGTATATATATATGTGAATAGGGTGTTTGGCTTTGCATATAAGTGTGGCTGTGTGGTTGCTGTTTGTGTAGTTGCATATGTATTAAGGATGTTGATGTGATTATGCACATAGTGTAGTGATGGTTAAGGTTCGATCATGAAAGGTTACAACCCTTAAGGTGTCTTAGAATTAAAAGGAAAGTGTGGTGATGAAATATCATGTTAAGTGTCGCATAATATTGATGACGACATGTTTACGATTATAAATAATATATCTTGACTTGATATCGGGATAAGGGATGATTGATGTATGATTATCTTATTTTATGTTTGATGTGGGTGTTGGGATATATATTACTATTATTATATAACTTCGGAAAATAACAGAATAATACGTGCGTACTGTAATAATGATAAGGACATATGAATGTGAAATGGGTTTCAACTAGTATTGAAAAGCAAACAAATATAACACGAATGGAATGTCACATAATGTGTCCTTGAATTGAGAAGGTCGAGTTGGGTGCATCCCTTCTTGGATCCAAGTGGATCATCGATGCTTGTTTGAGCCTTGTAGACACTGATTGTCAGTCATTGGACTTCTAAGTATGTCTCCTTGAGTCATCGTGACGGGCAAGTAGACTGCTGGTTATGGAGAGGGCGATGCATTCTTCCCCTTTGAACATGCATGCGGCAACAATGAGGCCATTGGTGGTTGGTCCCACGGATAACTCTCTATAGGGAGACCCTTTATGTAAATCGGATTCAGCTAACCCCATTTGCGATTCAGAAAGATTGCTCGATCGACGATTGACATCCTTTTATTGTAATCTGAGTCATTCACATCTAACGGAGTGAGTTTTTCGAATTGAGTCCTGAGCCTGTAAATAAACACATAGGAACGTCACTTAAAGGAGATATGAAGGCATATAAAAGGTCACATAATGATATTGTTTGATATGACATTATATTTTCTTATATATATATATATTTAGGGACTTTCGGCGGTTGTCATAACCGCTAGCGAAAGTCCCCTGTAAATGAAATTCATATACTGTAGATTACTGAGTTTGTTTTGCTCGTAAGTTATGTGTTTCATTTGCAGATGTGTCTTCAATTACTCCTGGGGGGTCATAGTGCGAAATTGCATTTACATGGATGATCTCATGTGTTTTTGGTATATCATGTCAGATCAAACCTTATTTTATAAATGTAACACATGATCTGTAATATTTTGGGACACATGTGATGTAATTAAAAAGGTTGTCAACTTGTAAGTTAATGAAAGTGATGTATATGTAATCTTTATTTTTCCCTGATCTCTATACCTAAAACCTATCCGGGTATAATGGCCTTACTATGGGTGCAGTATTCATATCGACATAATGCCACGTGTCAGCTAAGCTGTACGTCGGGGTGTTACAATCTCACATCCCAAAGTTTATATGAACAAGATTATGATTATGTGGTGATTTTTATGTTTGTGCAGCGTATACCCTCCTCCCATGACAGGAAATACCTTGCCGGGAAAGTTTACAAGTCCATTGCGCTGCATCCAGTAGGAAGCAACAAACTCTGGAGAGTTGGGTATGCCATCAAGGGAAGATTGTTACACCTGAAGTTCACTTCGGGCTGGAAGTAATTCGTGGGGCAAAATCACTTGAAGGTCGGCGATGTATGCGTGTTTGAGATGATGCAAGGCGGACATAACCATTATAGGGTTCATGTATTTCGTGATGAAGACAACTAGAGTCAGCCTTCAATGCCATGTAGTCCCAATTTCGGATTGTGTTTCTGTGTTTGTATGGTTGCAAATTCCTGAATCAGCTGAATAAATCGAATGCTCCTTTCGAGAATTGTAGCCTTATGATTTTTTAAGTCCAAGTACGAAAATGGGAACTTCAGTATCAATGCACCAACTATAGGTGCTTCTTAGGTTTAGGTGTTTTTAGGTGTGAATAAATCGAAGGCCTCCTTTCGAGAAATGTATCCTTATGATTTGTAAGTCCAAGTGCAAAAATGGGAATCGATTTCATCGTTCTCTCATTTGGGTTGTCATTATATAAATTTGTCCAATACATCAGTCGTTATAGTCCAGATTGCCATTAGGGGTTTTCCAGTGAACGAAATCGGCATTTACATGCCCAAATCGCTTCTCAAATCCTAACCCTAGAGGAACAACTTTTTCCGACAAAGAAGAGCAAACTTAGTCAGCAAGCAGTCATATTTATCGAAACTGGTGTTCATAATGCATTTGCAAACGAAAGACTTCAAGTTCAGATAGTGCCGGCTGTGGAATCATCATCAGAAGCAAGAATAGTTGCTTACAAGTGAGAACAAATGGAGAAACTTTGATGGAAGATCTGATCATGAAGACATTAGAATATTTGAAGCAAGTTAGGGACGTCGAAGTGGTCATGATAGAAGGTCAGAACCATCCAGGAGAACGAAACCAAGCGATACTGAGGCTAAGAATTGAGGTACTACTGCTTCCTATTGATTCCACCATATCTTGATAGCTAGAATGTCGAATGCTCGTTCTAGCCTTATCACCATCTTGGTGCATCAGCAAGTTTCGCATCAGATGACAGCAAGAATTCATTCGATATGGGGCTAAACTCATCTGCATTGGTCAACAATTTGGATATTCAATTATGTGGAACAGCTCCAGCCAGTTTCGATTTTTGTTTGGCTTGCATCTGTCAAACTGTGCCGCAACACACATGAGTTTATCGTCGCATAAGAGAAGGGTAACATGGTGCTTAGAGATATACTGCTCAACCACATTCAGGAGATTCGGATATCGAGATCCCACACACTATTCACATGATTAAAGCTGCCAACTCAACGTTGACAAAGTATCCTTCATTACTATTTCATACATCTTCGTCCCAGGTCATAACAGAAGTGAAGCTAAACAAGAGCGAGAGCAAGTAGCAATGAAACAATGTGAAAAGCTTCCGTCCCAGGAAACAACGAAAAAGCTAGAGATCCGAATCCAACACCACATATCTGCTGACGTCTAAATACAAGAACACATCAAATAAAAAAAAAAAAACAGTGTCCGTTGATTTTATCAACCATGGCCATAAGTAGTTAAAGAGTGTTCAGCACACTGATGGCAACTCCGGGGACCTGATAAGCTGCAAAGCACCAACTTAAGTAGTTCTCCGCTTATAGACCCCTGCGATATTTCATATTGGAATGGATAGAATCTATCAATGTATGCATCGGAATGGGAATCCAAGTAAATCCATGGGCGAATGATTGCATTTAAACATTCGAAGGCATACAGCAAAATCTACGTGAGCGAGTTTAATATACTCCTACAAAAGACCTTTTCAGTACAATATTACTGAAGCCTATCCTTCCTATACCAATCCTGACCGAAAGGGAAGAGTAGTCCAATGCACCAATTGAAGTATTGAACCAAACTTACCCTTTCAAAGCTCTTAATAACATTTTAAAAATGACTACTTGGCATAGGTACATTAATCATGTAAATTTCTCGAAAGCTACAGCCCCAAGAGATGCTTGCCGTTTATTATCCTCAAGGACCTCAACTACTAGAACGGAAGTGTCAGAAAACATAAGCAATATGAACTATAGGAACATGAATTGTATACTTCACACCATATCCTTCACACAATTCAGCACCAGTTCCTACATTTTCACGATAATTACCAGGTTGCATCATAAACCGTCTATTACACTTATTCCACAGCAGACGAGTGATATGCGAGTCCACTCACATAAGCAGCTAAATACTAATCTAGAATGACAAATAGTCCATCACTTTTACCAAAATCCAATCATAACTAATGTCATGGGAGGCCATCAACTCTCTCATTCCTTACACAACTGTCAAACATTCATGGAAAAACAAACAGAAGAATACCGAGAACTTGTATCCCAGCAGATCATAGTAGCCAAACAATTACAAGTTCCACTGGAAATATGTAACTCTCTGAACGATTTATGCAATGCGAGAGAGACTAAATCTGGGGACTCACTACAAACAAGGACCCCCGCTACATTTTCGCAAAACAATCAAACACTCATATTTCCAGGATTCATTTAGAATCCAACACCAAAGTTTGCAGATCAATTGCAGTAACTGCAGATCAAGAAATGTCAAATTCCCCATCACATAGTTAAGGGGAGGAGCGGCTTACCAATCAGTCAATCCCTCTTGACACTGAATAAAAATCCATTATCAACCCAGATCCAACACATCCACCACCGCTAACAAATCAAGTGCAACGAAATCATCAAATAACACTAGGCACAAACCCTAATCCCAAAACCCCCAAACCTCAAGCCTCAATCCTCCCGTTAGACCTGACCACGGTTCTGGAATCGTCGGTTCGGATTTAAAAGAAGGATAAACCGAAACTAAAATCTCTTGAGTCGGTTTCGGTTCTGGTTGAAGAACAGTCGGTTCCCATACAGTTCTGATTCAATGACGGTTTAGGTTTTTATTTTAATTAAGCATAACTTAGTTTTTTTCCCCTTTACGTTTCGAAATCGTTTTGCACATGAGATGTATATCAAATGATATTATTCGATAAATCATCTAAATAAAATAAAATATAAGATTGAAAAATATCAAAACACATATAACTCTATAAAAAATTACACTTAATGTTCTTAAAATACGATCGATATAAAAGAAAACGGATCAATGATACAAATTAAGTGTTTTAAGCGGGAAATAGACGGTTTGAAACCAAAAACGAACCGACGGTATCGGTTTTGGTTTTTCTATTGGAGGAACATAAACCAAACTGATGTCTTACGGTCCGGTTTGATTTTATTGATGTCTTACGGTCCGGTTTGATTTTATCCGATTCCGATCCTATTACGATTTCGGTTTTCAGATCGACAAGTCGGTTCCGGTTCAAAACCGAACGTGGTTCGATCTACCTCCAGTCAAAAAGAGTTTGTTGGCGGTAATCTTTTCAATTTGGGAAAGAAAAAAAGAGTTTGTTGTTGCTCGTTCAAGCGATGAAGCTAAATATCGCATCCTGGCAGTCATTACTAGTGAAATCATTATGCTGCAAGTATATGATTAAACCTACAAGTTATTTTGTGATAACCGAGCTGTTATTCATATTGCCTCAAATCTAAACTTTCATGAAATAACTAAGTATATTGAGGTTGATTGTCATTTTGTACGGAAAAAGGTTCAGGATCGTACTATTGAGACGTCATATGTTTGAAGTGAAGATCAGCTAGCAGATGTTTTTATCAAAACCTTGCCGAAATGATCATTTGTTTACGTTGTGAACAAGTTGACCTCCGATGATATCTTCACTCCAACTTCAAAGGGAGTGTTGCAATATCTTCCCAGATATTCTTACTTTCGAAAAAATATGATAATATAGGAAAATATGATCAAATATTTTTATATTTGGAAACTAATATAATGTATCTTAACATTATTAAATAACAGCTTTTTCCACAACGATAAAGGATGAATGTTGTGTCATCTATATTTTCCTTTATTTTGTGATTCCGAAATTCAACCCTTGGACTGATGTCGAGGAGTTCAGGGTCTCACCTTCTCCGCTCCCCGCCACGATTATCTACGGTGAAAGCATTATTGCGCCTGCATCAAGACGTCGGTGCTTGCCATCCCGGCGGCGATGCCAACATCAAACTTTCCAGGGCTGTAGAGTTTAAACACAAGTGCGACGAAATGCCGCATGTCCCAGAATACTATATACTGATTATGTATGAATAAGTTGATTGATTTTCACAATTTTATCTATATGTACTGCATGTAATACTTGATCATTGTTTTTCTCTATCAATAAATTAGATGATGGATTTCAACTCACTAAAGCCCCTCCCTTGTATACCGTCTCTCGGGTTAGCAAGGGATCTGTTGTTCAACCTTGCTATACAAATGTACAATGTACATTTTCATTTTCATTTACTTCAACACAGAATCAAACATGAGTTAGCATTTCCATTCTCCTGGTCTTCTCTTCGCCCTCGAGGGACCATCTTCGACTAGCTGGTGATGTGAGCAATGGCCATAGACCTCGCCTCTCTTTCCTCACCCGACGAACCACCATCTTGGTGCTTTGCTTTAAAACCCCGTTCACGGCCATCAAGTAGTTGCTCGAGTCGTGATCTCTCAGGATCGTGCCTTCTGATCCATAGGCTGCAGGGTCGCTTAGCGTCTCGAGAGGATGAGGGTTATTGAGAAAGGCTCGAAAAGCGCTTCCTGTTGATTTGCTTTTGGTTTTGTCCAACTCGTAGAGCGCGGTTCCAGGGGGAAGTAGAGGGTGTGGCGGTGATGTTTTATCCTCTGGCTGGAGGATGAATATCTTTCCTAGCGGCGCATACAGAAGTTTCTGCATCAAAATCCATGGAAAACAGGTCAATTCCAACAATGATAATATTTTACAAATCTGAGCTTAAAATCGGAAGGTGGGATGGGATCGATTACTCAACGGAACTTCAATGGATGAATGCTTGTTCTTTTTCCTTTTAAGCATACACGAGATGTGCAGGTAAAAATCAATAAATTTTAAAGTGCTTACCTTCTTTTTCAAACAAGGGTGTGATCGGAATGACCCGTTTAGACGCTTGAGTATTTGAGCCACATGATTCGGGTAGTCACAGGTGAAGGCTCTCGGAACGATATCCCTGTGCATGATAACGCAATGAACTTGGCTCTCGTCAACTCCTAATTGACTCAGGACTTTTTTGCCTCCACAGAACACAAACGGCGACCCAAACGTTGTAACCGGTAGTAGAGAGGAAGGCTTGACCACACCTCTGGCCACCAGCATAAGATGTATCAAAAGCGATAGGCTGCCTCCAAGGGAATGACCAGTGAACTGAAGTTTTGCATCGTCGCCATGAGCTTCTAGATGTTGTTTGATCTCCGGCATAAACTGCTCATATATTCCCTTTGCTGCTTCATACATTCCTCTGTGAACTACCATTTCCGTCCCCTGAATTAGAAGAAAATAACGGTTACTTCCTCACTGTAAAACAAGGAACAGGGTCATTCAAGAGGGAAAATCGTGCAATTGCAAACATACTTCGAATTCAGTTGGCTCAAATAGGAGGTTGGCTTGCCAAGATGCTAGTGAATCTGATCCCTGCGAGTCAACAGAAAAATATTAGGCCGCATACTATCTCGCAGCGGTTGTAGCTAGTTCCCGGTGAAGGAACCTTGACTGTAAGATACTCAAACTAGTGATCAAGACAGTGCTAACATAGTCTCCTACTCTCCTTGTTTGAACTTCTGACTCAGCATGAATGTGTGACCGATGGATCAAGCTCGTTCATGATGAGACACATCTCAACTTGTAAAGGCTTTCCGGACAATTTACCTGAATCACAAAATAGCGAGTGTGTGTGTGCGGATGATCACATATGAACCACTCGCAAGGGGAAGAGTGGAGTGATTTTAGGTCCTTAACCACTTGTTCTTTTTCCTTCTCCTTCGCAGCAACCATTGAAGTCATTGTCGATGCAGCAACAAAACTAGCCATCTCTGACTTGCTGTAGAGTACCTCTTTGTCTCGCGGTTCATCTACGTCCTCTCGCAAGCAAGATTTGGAACCCTTTGCTCGAGAACGACAACTGGAAGCTGCTGAAGCCGCAATATCATAGGCCCGTTTCTGGTTCAGATTCTTGGAAGGGGATCCTAATGTTGGCTCTGGTCCCTCGACACCAGCGTAGTCCCTGTCCAATTCAGCTTTTAATGAAATTGCCTCTGCTTTCTTTTTCAAGGAAGAGGTTCGAAGCCGTAAATCATAATATCTTTTCAGGTCGCTGTCTTTGAGCTCAGTGATCGCATATGCCATGTTGCAGAGAAAAGCGAGATGGGAGAATCTCTTCGTGTCCACCCAACTTGCTTTCGTCAGCAAGGCTGAGAATGTCTCTGAATCGAAGTGCTCGCTAGCTTCGTCATCATCATCATAGTCAACTTCACAAACATCTTCGCCGTCATCATCTCGCCCTTCTTCCCCATACGCGTCCTTGATTTTCCTTTCCTGTCCACTCATCCACTGTCTACGCAATTCCACAACCCTTTCTATCCAGTTTGATCGTTTTATCTTGCGGTTCTTCTCCACTTCAAATTCAACATCATCATCATCGTCATGGTCGAAGTCCTGAACCAGTTTAATCTCGCTATTGGCTTCAGGCTCAGGCAGTAGCGATCGAAGAGGGCCTGGCAGGACGGAACTAGATAAGTTGAAAGAGAAGAGCCGGTTGTTCTTTGTCTTGGGCAGTGTATAAGCAGCGTGAATTTGATTGAAGCACACGAGATTGCTTTCTGAACGTGATCTTTGCATCCTGACAGTTGCCAACGGTTTTCGCAATTCTTCAGCAGAAGGTGAATGACGAAGGCCGCCATGTTTCATGAGAGGAGCACCAGAGGAGGAAATTTTTGCGGGAGAGCACGCCATGATCTTGCTTTCGATAGGCCTTGGGCTCGCTATGATCTCTTTAGCAATTCAAGCCTGCAAATTTCACAGCGCATTGGTGAGGAAGAGACTACACGTAGTAGGGGAAAAAAATCCCAAGCTTCAATTCCTGATCACTTGCTCCTTTCAATCTAGTAGAAGCAAAGGGTTAGAGCAGTGTTGATATACTTTTTCGAAAATGCAAAAGAGGATCTATTAATAAGCCGCCGTTTAGGTAGGTCGAAGAACTGTCTTCTGATTGCAACTTGGAAATCACTAGAAACCATAGATATGGCTCTAATCTCACAAATAATCCCGAATGACCGTGTTGTCAAATATAAGAAAACACAGAGGAGTAGCTACACGGGCTCGACTACCTGGCTGTTACCAATGACCGCGTTGTCAACTCCCTGCTATTCCAACCCTAGTACGAGTTCAGATACGAGAATTTCAACATCAGGAAGCGGCCTCTTTACTAGTAATGGCGCTACTAAATTTATTCCGGAGACTATGGATCAGCAGCATATTTTACTTATGGTTATAGCCTAGCTTAGGGATTGAAAATGAAGTTTTTTCGTCTAATCAATATCATCAATCCTACATATAGGAAGTGGCATATGGTATACAGCATAATGTGCTCACTAATTCGGGTCCCCAAGCTATTTAAGCAATGTAACTTGCATTATGCGAATTAAACTCGCGTGACCAAAATGCTCAAGAGCAGTTTCCTCTGGCCGACCTGATATCATTAGTCAACCCTCGACAATAAAAGAAACGATAGTTACTTGTTCACTATCAGCATCACATGAAATCAGCTTATCATGCAAAAAACATGAAGTTTATAAACACATTCGATTATCATAATCAAGGAATTAATTGACAGGAGGAGCTCTTCTTTCTATAGACATGTTTTGTTACGAACAGTTTCTTCGTCGTTAGGCCCTTGCATGACACGATTGGCTACATTTACCTAGCAATGAATTGCTCTTTGAATGCGATCATACACTAGCTTCATGGTTTTTGTTCCCATGTTTTCCACACACCATGTGTTGAATGTTTTGGGTCAAAAAAGCATTCCATCGCATTGGCATGATACCAGACATAACTCATAATAGAAAATCCAGCTTAGATTATCAAGTAGGGTTTTAGTACCAAAGGCCACTTCAACAAAAGCATGTCGGGGAGCTTAAGCAATCGATAGATACACATCGCCCCGCCGAGATTTTAAGCTCATGCATCAGGCATGGTCCAGATCAGTCAAATGCAACAGACTTGAATCCTCGCAAATTTCACGTGAAAACAAAAGCAAAGCAAAACAAAAACATGGAAACTTCAAACATATGTGATAAAGAGGAGATTTCGCTCTTATCATGTGACACAGAGGAAAATATTCAGAATCCTGAATTTCAAAATAAAATACTACTGATCAAAGCTAGCTTCCCACCTTATACAGGCTTCTAATATACAGGAGTAGAAGTGATTCGATGGTGGGTTACTCTGAATTTCACGATATGAACATAATCATATTGCACAACAAAGCTAATTAGGATTCTTCCCGAATTCTAATGATTCTATGATACTGGACGTTCCAGTCAAGTCAGAATGACAAATGATAACACACAGTAGAAACCCTCAGCTTAAGAAGAACTTACGGAGAGTCGTTTGAGCTGTAAGATTCTTCCTAGCTGCAATTGGGGAAGTTATCAACAATTCCCATGTATCCCATAAAAAATCAATCGAGAGGAAACAAAAATTTCAAAACCATTGTACTCCATTCATATCAAAATAATTCGTTCTACAACTTAACGACATTAGAAAATTATGCCATCGACGTCAGGTTATATTACATAGCTTAAATTATCACCAATATTTTATTATAATTTTTTAAAAAATAATGTTTGATAGTCCGTGACGAGAATCAAATTTCGCCTCAACAAATATACACAATCAATCTACTATAATTATTTTGAATCAAAAAAAATATTAAAATGACTGTTCGTTAGCTGTTTGTCATTTCAAAATAAAGTTCGGCAAAAAGGATCCAAACGTCATTTCACGACATATGTAAACATCCTCACAATATTTCCTCCCCCCCTCAAAAGATCATAAGTTTGGATCTGATTTCCTATATCTAATCAATGCATCCATATGAACTCAAATTCATCATCAAACTCTGAACCTAATCAAATACTGTACATCTAACAATTACAATCTCACAAAAAAACAAAAACGTAAAATTACCTCAAATTAAGTCACTCATCAGCCATGCGACCAAAATCAAAACAGCGAGTCGAACGAGAATCGAACCCGATCCCCACCGCATCGATGATCGGATCAACCACATTGCTTCTCAATGATCTGAATCACGATCACCGACATTGATCCACATTCCACACCGTCCGATCTCAGAGACCTTCGAATTCTTTGAATCAATTATCAATGCGAATCAACTTCTCTTTCACAATGTGGGAAAAAAGGGGGGGACTCAATTGACCTCGCCGTTGAAAAAGCGAAGTCTCCAAAGATTGATGTACTGAAAATGGCGATGAATCAAAGAGGAAGAGGAAGAAGACGAAAGAGAGAGGTTGAGACGTGTTGGAGAAAGCTGCGATTTGAAGAAGTCAGTCTCGTTCTCTCTCTCTCTCCGCCACGGTCTCTGATGAAAATTGTTTATGTTTATGTTTGTGCACCTTATTTGTTGGTTTCTCTGTTTTTCTGGCATCTGCAGCAGCGGTATTTTCGGACAAACTACCGATTTCTTGTCAAGAGAAAGGGTTAGGTTAGCGATAATTAACTGCTCATTGATTCTCAAATTGTATGCGACAAGGGTCATGTGCGGAATATGCACTTATACATGTTCATACTCAATGATGATTTAATACTCTTCCATCTAATAAAATTACAATATCTATTAAATTGGATCGTTTTAATTAGATTATAATTTTATTTTCTTTGAATTTTTTTTATAAAAATATAAAAATATACTTATTATTTATTTTATATTATATCAATCAATTCCATCATTTCTTCTTTTTCTTTTTTTTTCTCATTCACATAAGTCAAAGGATAATTTAGTCTTTACATCAAAAATCAATATACACATAAAATATTATATCAAATAAAATAATTATAATTTTATTAGAACAAAAACAGTATGAAATTTGGAGTAAATAATGAGTCCTCATTGATCTGAAATGGAAGTGATAGATTGTTTCTTTTTTTGGATTCAAAAGAGGCTAATGCGTCCTAAATTACGTTAATGAATAAATATGTCTAAGAGTTGAGACCCCTACGTATCAGTAACAAAAACAAAGTATCCTGATTTAGGGATTCGAAGGAACAAGTGTAGACTCAAACGGACGTGCTGATTTCCGACCTAAAGGGCACTAAGGACTCACCTAACATGGGTCTCGCAAGCCAAAATCTGTCAGTCGATTTTCTTTTCGATAGACATGTTGATTTGATTAAGAGATCTTTACATATTTTTTGCTTTTTCATAAGTTTTTTCAATTCAATTAGATTTTCCCTAAAAAAGATCCAGATCAAAGGGTGCTCTAGTTCTGAGTTAGATGAGTGTGTGTCTTTCATAAGTTATTGAGTTAAAATATCTCGATTAACAATGTGATGATGCATCGATAATTGGAAAACTATGACGAAGGCAAAAATAATTGAAGGAAATTCTGAATTTAATGAAGCTTAGATCTAACAGCCAAATGTGCGGTTGCATGAGAGAAGCAGTTCCCTGCATCTGCCACTTGGGTGGCTCGCCAAGTCATGGCCTCGCAATTTTCTTCATGCTAGCATTCACCCCACAGAACTCATGTTCATGGAGAAATAGTATTTAATCTCTTAAAATATTGAGATGTTATATTTGATTTTTAAAATTTAAAAATGTGAGTTTAATTGTTATATTATCAAATAAAATTGTATTATTTTGATATGAAATTATAAGAAAAAAAATTCATAAAAAAAATCATTTGTATATTCTTCACTAGTTTTAAAATAAAATTAAATTAGTTTGACACGAAATATCATTTAAAGAAATTGATAAGAAGGTGATCCGCACATTTTTAAAAATTTAGATAGATAATGTGTCACTGTTACCATTGAAAACCGAAAATGAACCGAATTATATTGATTATTTCAGTTTCGATTAATCGAAATTCAGTTCGGTTTCGATTTTGTTTTTTATCGAATTTTGAAAGGATTAAAAAAAGGCATTCGAAACAGGACGCCTGAAGAAAAAATAGAGCGTTTGAAAGGAAAAAATATTTTTATTCACACATGCTGCACTATAAAAAAATATTCTAATGATGAAGAAAACAATACCAAAACAACACAAAATTTTTACAACAAAATCGTTTAATATTGAACACCTTCCTTGCATCCCCCACCGTCCACATTTCGTATATCCACTTGAAAATTCCATGAACCTATCAAGCATTGGATCGCAGAGATGTGTCGCGATCGGTGAAACTTGGTTAGCAAGAATCCTTATGGCTATGGCTCATCTGAGAAGACTAACTGATGAGAAGAGTTCTTGAGCTTTATCATGCACCTGGGACTATTATTGTCGAGCACGGAGACGTGACGACGAATACGACGGATGAAGATCAGAGGGTGAGGGTGCGACCGACGACGACGAAGTGGAGAACGATTAGGGCGAATGTGGAGGCGGAGAGGTCAGAGTGGGAGAATGAGAGCAGGAGGAGGAGGAGGAGAATCAGAAGGAAGATGAGATTATGGGAGTATGAGAGAGAAATGTTCAAATTAAAATTAGATATGGATGCTTTTGGAATTAATTTTTCAAAATTGTATGTTTAGATAAGTTTTTGTAAAATTTTAAGTATACTTAATAAACGTTTTTATTAAGTAAATCAATATTGAAAGAAATAAAGGTGAATAATAAAAAATAAAATAAGAAAAAAAATATAATTTTGGTTAATTTGTTTAACCGAATTATTGAATTTCTCTCAAATAAAAAACCGAAACCGAATTTCAAAAGAAAAAGCGAAAAATGGAAAGCCGAATTATCGAAAATCGAATTATTGAAAACCGAATTTAGCATACCGAATTTGTTTTTTCGGTTCGGTTCTGTTCGATAATTCGATTTTCGGATATTTTTCCTTTTCCCTAATCTCTGTCGGATAATTCGGGAGGTTTTATGCTATTTTTCATTTTATAACAAAAAATACCACATAATTAACAAAAATTTTGAAACCTCAAAAACCTAGAATTATTAAAGTTCTATTGGCAAAGCTAAATCAACAACATAACTATCATTGCCAATACGTAAATGTTTGTCATTTTAAGATAAAAAGTTAGATTCCTGTTTTTGATTTTCGGAATTAAAACTCTAATCAGCAACTATTATGACGAAAATATCTCGATTATTATTATCAATGTGTTGAATTATGATCGTCAACCTAATAGTGAACTATTCGAGTTAACAACTTCTCATGTTTTTCGGAGGCCGAAAGTCATGACGGAAAGTCGTCTGCAAGGTCTATCAATATGTCAAAATCGAAAAGCCAAGAAAGGCTAAGAAAAAGTTGGTTTGGAAAATCCATCTATGTACATATAGATTCAGCTACTACTCGTTAAAGATCCATAAGTTGCATTTTGGAAATGTATATAAACCTTGATTTACCTAACCCCAACAGCCGAATTATGCGGCGGAGTTCTTCATATTTCTCTCCATTAAGTACTCTCTTTACCTCATATTTATCAAAATATTTCGATACGTCACGAAAATTTATACGAATGTTGAATTTATGTGGATTTTGATTAAGAAAAAATATTGATTTGATATTTTTTATGTTAAAAGGTTACAAAAAAAAAGATTGTATTTTTTTTAGACTAACCAAATAAAAAAACGTTTCAATTAATATAGGACGAGAGTATTATTAATCCTGTGGTGATGGATTCATTTGTAGAGATTCATTGTTTCCTACTATTAATAAAAAATCCAAACTTTAACTCATATTTTAAAAAAAATTTCCTAATCCTTTATAGCCATCTTATAATTTTATAAAAACACTTTGACAAACATTGTACCAAAATTTTCAAAAATAAAATAAAATAGACATACATATAAGCCCAATTATCAGGATCATGATACAAGTCGGAGTTACTATTTATGAATTCAGTTCATTGCGCTTCACAAACAACCAGCCAATTTCATCGCTCATGGTTTGGGCCAGGTATGCTAACCACATCAACTTGGAATTTGTTTAATTAATCGGAGTTGCAGAGATATCCAATGTGAATCATCACCATAAATTGATATGTCTAAATACTTAAATCATATAAACATCTTTTAAATTTTCACTGAAGTCTTACTTCATAAATATAGCTTCATTGGATAAAGTTTTCTGATAAAATTTATACATATACCTTTTGACAATGATGTTGTAAATCGACCATGGCCATTGGTTTTTATGTGTGAGCCTGGTCCTCCATAAAAGAAGAATAGTGGATCCTGTTAAATACTGTAAGTTGAATGTATAACAAATTCACTCATAATGCTTCACTCACAAAAAAAACAAAAGATATTCCATTTACAAAAAAAAACAATGAAAGATGCTCCTCAGATGTCAAATCTCATTTCTGTATAAAAGAGACAATGCTTCTTCTTCCAATGTACTGAAAAAATTCTCTCGGAGAGATTTATTGAATATAACAAAATGTGTGTGTGCATTTATAGCGTGTGTATATCAATAGGGTGATTCTTCTAATTTACGAGACACATTGAGTTCATTTAGTTTTATTACAACACATTATCAACACGAGTTAAGCATGTCGTCTGAAAAACACTATTCACATAGTCTGAAAAACACTATTTATGTACATAAAAAAATAATATTCATTAAGAAATTTAGTAATTTTTATAATTTACTAATGATGATTATATTTTCAGAATGGTCAAGCTTATCAATCTGAAGATTGTTGCTTTTGACATATCAGGGAATAATTATTTGACATAGGTTTTGCAGGCTAAGTTGCACCTTATCGCGAAAGGACTCGGTGACACCATAAAAGATGAAAATGAAACGTTCCAACAGGACAAAGCAAGAGCGTTGATTTTTTTACGCCATCATCTCCATGAAAACCTAAAATCCGAATATTTAGAGGAAGAAGAGCCTCTAATATTATGGAACAATTTAAAAACAAGATATGACTAGCACAGAACTGTAATACTACTAATCGCCCGAAGCGAATGACAAAATCTCAGGTTGCAAGATTTCAAAAGTATTTCAGAATATAATTCTGAGGTATTCAGAATTACTTCAAAATTGAGATTATGTGGTGATAAGATAATAGATAAAGATATGCTCGAAAAGATATATACCACATTCCATGCATCAAACATTACCTTACAGGCACAATATCGCACAATGGGTTTTAAAAAATTTTGCGATTTGATAGTCTATTTGCTTGTTGCTGAACAACAAAATGAACTGCTGTTACAACAACATAGAATTCGTCCCAGTGGATCTACCCCCGTGCTTGAAGCATTTGTAACATATCCTGAAGGTAATGTTAACTCTTCTCGTGGACGCGGACAAGAACGAGGCCGTAGCCGAGGTCGTGGCCGTGGCCGTGGACGAGGTCGTGGTCGTGGTTAAGGATGTGGACGTGGACAAGGTAACTACCTTGTACCCCGTAATAATTCGGGACCAAATAAGACAGAAAGAAAACGAAAAAATATATGGGTTAGATCTGAGATCCCTAATCAACAAAAGCATCATGAAGATGAATGTTGTCGATATGGTGGGAAAGGACATTGGTCGAGAAGTTTTTGAACACCAAAACATTTAGTGGATTTATATCAACATTCCCAAAGAAAGGGTAAACAAGTTGAGATCAATCTTATTATTCAAAAAACAGCAATCACAGACAATATTGTCCAGAATCAAACACTGTCAGAAGATACAATGTCAAAAGATACAACTCATTTGGATGTATCGGATTTTATCCAGTCAAGCATGCATCTTCGAAAAGAGGATGATCTTGATTAGTTATATGTAATTTTAATTTATTTATCTTATTCGTTTTTGTATGTGTGTTTATTTATAGGAATAAAAATCATGTATTTCTGTTTGAATTGAATAAAAGATTTGTGTGCTTATTCAAAATATTTATAGATAATTATAAATAGGAGAAGAAGATATATGTATAGCGGATTGTGCCACGACTCATAGTATTCTCCAAAATAAAAGATATTTCACTCATTTAACTTTAGTAAAAGCTAGTGTTGGCATCATCGCTGAAAACGTATACTTAATTGAGGGATCTGGAATAACAAAATTAGTACTTCCAAATGGTACTAAATTTCTTAGAAAGAATTCAAGGTGACATATGTTGAGACTTCAGTATTTTTAGAAAGAATTTAAGGTGACATTTGTGGACCTATCCACCTTGCAAGTGGACCATTCAGATACTTTATGATACTGATTGATGTATCAAGTAGATGAACACATGTTTGCCTTCTTTCTATAAGAAATATAGCTTTTGCAAGACTATTGGCTCAAATTATTAAATTACGAGCATATTTTCCAGATCATCCAATATTATATGTCAATTGGTATTATTGTTGAACACTTTGTACCTCATTTTATGCACAAAATGGTTTACCTGAATCTTTAATTAAAAGACTCCAGTTAATTGCAAGACCATTGCTTATGAAAAGCAAATTACAGACTACAGCTTGGGGACATGCAATACTTCATGCTGCAGCATTGATACGTGTTAGGCCTCAGCCTACCACAAGTATTCACCATTACAACTCGTATTTGGTCAAGAATCAAATATTTCACATTTATGAGTTTTTGGGTATACTGTATATGTTCCAATTTACATTCAAAGAGGATAGTTAAATCTTATATACCAGCTGTAAATGCTCCTGTCACAATTCCAATATCAAATGAATCCAATACTGACAACACTCTAGAAGAGTGTAAACCTTGCCTGAAGCATGATGGACCTGTTGGTGCGAAAGATACAATTCCTCATAAAAGGAAATCAAAAGGTAATGATGTTCTCGAAGAAATCATACCTGAATAAATCTATAAAGGTGATTGATGAAAAGACAGTAACTAATGATACTAATGAGGATACTATTGAGAAACAATCACTTACAAATGAAGAAATCTCGATTAATTATGCTAATACGTATATTGTGTGGGACAAAAATAAAATCGAGATAGATGATATTTTTGTCTATAATGTGGCATTAGATAACATGAATCCAAATGAGGATCCGGAACCACGTAGTGTGGATGAATGTCGACAAAGAAATGATTGACCAAAATGGAAAGATGCAATTCAAGCAGAATTGGATTCTTTGGCTAAACGTGAAGTTTTTGGACCAGTAGTGCAGACACCATAAAATATCAAACCGCTTGGATATAAGTGGGTTTTCTTTTGAAAACGAAATGTGAAAGGAGAAATTGTGAGATATAAAGCACGCTTAGTTGCTCAAGGTTTTTCACAGATATCAGACTGTGATTATAATAAAACCTATTCTCCCGTGATGGACGGAATTACGTTCCGCTTCTTAATTAGCATAGCTGCTAGAGAAGGATATGATATGCGTCTAATGAATATTGTGACAGGATATTTGTATGGATCATTAGACACTGACATATATATGAGAATCCCTAAAGGATTTAAGATGTCAAGTGATACACAACCACGGAACCTGTACTCAATTAAATTATAATGATCGTTGTATGGATTAAAAAAATCCGAACGAATATGGTATAATCGTCTTAGTGAGTACTTGTTAAAAGAACGATATATAAATGACAAGATATGTCCTTGTGTTTTTATCAAGAAAATCAATTCTGCTTTTGTTATAATTGTCGTATTTATAGGCGATTTAAATATCGTTGGTACTCTAGAAGAGATCATACAAACCGACGATTACTTAAAAAGAGAATTTGAAATGAAAGATCTTGGTAAAACGAAATTCTATCTCGGCATACAAATTGAGCATTTGTCAACTGGAATTTTTGTCCATTAATCGACATATACAGAAAAAATCTTATGTCATTTTTATATGACTAAAGCTCACTCTTTAAGTACCAAATGATTATCCGATCACTTGATGTGAAAAAGGATCAATTCCGACCACAAGAAGATGGAGAAGAGTTACTTGGACCAAAAATTCTATATCTCAGTGCTATTGGTACACTAATGTACCTTACTAATTATACAAGGCCTGATATTGCCTTTGCTATCAATTTATTAGCAAGATTCAATTCTTCACCAACTAAAAAGACATTGGAATGAAATAAAACAAATTTTATGTTATCTTCGTGGAACTACAGATATGGGTTTATATTATTCAAGAGTGACAAAATCACATCTCATTGGATATGCAGATGTAGGATATTTGCCTGATCCCCATAAAACAAGATCGCAAACTAAGTATTTATTTACCTATAATGATATGGCAATTTTGTGGAAATCCACAAAGCAGATATTAACTGCTACATCTTCAAATTATTCCGAACTACTTGTATTCATGAAGCAAGTCGAGAATGTGTTTGGTTTCGATATATGATCCGTCACATTCAAAGTTTATGTGGATTATTTTTAATTAAAGATAGCCCTATTGTAATATACGAAGATAATGCAGCATGCATTGTGCAGCTCAAAGAAGGGTATATTAAAAATAATAGAACTAAACATATATCTCCAAAATTCTTCTTTGCACATGACCTTCAAAAGAATGGAGATATAAATATCCAACAGATTCGATCCAGTGCGAACTTGACAGATCTATTCACAAAGGCACTTCCCAAGACAATTTTTGAGGTACTCAAACACAAGATCGGGATTCAACGATTCAAAGGTCTTCTTGGTTGAAGACGTCTTAATGAAGTGAGCTACTATTAAGGAGGAGACTGTACTCTTTTTCCTTCGATCAATTTTTTATCCCAATGGGTTTTTCGTGATAAGATTTTAACGAGGCAGTTATACATTCCCATAACCAGATATGTAACATATTATTGTCTTGTCATCCAAGGGGTAGTGTTAAATATTATAAGTGGGATGGATGACAAATCCACTCACAATGCTCCACTCACAAAAAGCAGTGGAAGATGCTCGGCAGATGTCAAATCTTATTTCTGTATAAAAGGGACAATGCTCCTTCTTTCAATGTACTGAAAAAATTCTCTCGAAGAGATTTATTGAATATAACAAAGTGTGTGTGCATTTATAGCGTGTGTATATCGACAGGGTGATTTTTCTAATTTACGAGACACATTGAGTTCATTTAGTTTTATTACAACAGTTCCAAACCAATTTTTTCAAACTTATGTTTGTAGCAATCTGGTGCAGTAGCAAACGGTCATAGATCTTTTTGAGCGAGATGGAGCCCTTTTCATGATTAATCGACATATTGAAAGTTTCACGCATAACTAAATATTCTCTCGTAACATAATTGTTGAAACGTTGCGCAATAACTATCCCTCATTCCATTATATTTGAAACGTTACGCAATAATTATATTATTTATTATGTATTTCGATGCGTTAGTTTTTATTAGTAAATGATATGGTACGAATGTCCTTTTGGCTCAGAGTTATAGTTTGTGACATATATTATATTTAATGTTTCACGATAAATTTATAAAAAAAATAAGAATTATTCCATCTGTCTTATTATGTTTTCATCATTCTTTCATATTGAGACATCCTAAATTATTTACGACATTTTTATATGGTGAAAATTTTATGCAGTTAAGTATTAAGCAAAATGAAGAAAGAAAAATTATACGATTGAGAATTAAAATTGAGAAAAGAAAAAAATAGAACCAAATTTTACTGTTACAAAAATAATGAGATTGAGAAAATATCAATTACTCTAATATCTTTCTTTAATTTAATTTTTTTCGTTGTAGTGATTTTTTTTCTTTACGAATTGATGTATATCTTACAATCTCTCATAATTATTTATCCCAAAAAAAAAAAACACACTTTTATATGATGTTCTCATATTTCATTACTCATCTCAAGCGTACAAATATCAAGAATATATCTAATTATCTCAAGAGTACAGATATCAAGAATATGTCTAGGTAGTACGTGATCGCACTCGCCTCTTAGATAATATTCCGAAGCAAAAGCCGCCATCTCATGTGCCAATCTATTTGCCTGGCACTTGCTTACATTTTAAGACTTCCATCAAACCTATGCCCTAATAATACTAAGGGAGAAAGGATGAGCACTACTCATATGCAAAATTGTATTTAAATACCCCTCTTAATAATTTCTTACACATTGCTCCCCCAAAATTTTCAATATACCATTTGCTCTTTTTTTTTTTTTTTTTGATTTTCAATCATATTTTTCTCCCCTTTCTCATGAAATTATCATATTCTCCCTCACTTTTGAAATTTGATGGAATTTGTGGGCCTCTTCATTCACTCTTGACCAATCTTGTCCACATTTTACACCACCACGTCTTCAATCTTCATCCACTCTTGATTAATCTTGGATCCCTTTTCCTCTCCTATCTTCATCCACATTTCATCTTTAATTTCATCCACATTCCCATGGAGCATGAAATCCAGGTATGATTTGTGTATATTTTCATACAAAAGTGAAAATGTCGGTTCATGGATAGTTTTTTATTGGACATTCGAATTTATTATCGGTTCATGGAAAATGAATTTCTTGTGCTTGCCACAATTGAGATGTTGTATGATTGATATGAGTTTATTTCGTTTGTTGTCTTAGATGCAAGACATGGCATCCCGTGGAAGCCCTCAACCAATTCATACGGAGTTAGTTTCTTTTTGTATGTATGAAAGGGAATGTCACTCAATCACTATCCGAAAATCGATGTCCCTAATACATGTGTATGAGAAACTAATGAGCAAATCCCCTCAAATAATCTCGATGATGATGATCTTGAGATACCTTACTCCTCAAATCGGGATTCATGTGTCTCTAATCGATGATAAAGACGTATCCAACATGTGTACAGTTTATGAATGTGCAAGCTTGGGCGTAATACAAATGAAGGCATAAAAAAAGACTACTCCTCCTTGAAAAGTTTCCTCCTCAAGTGTTCATCAAGATGAAATGTTAGTTTATATTCTGCAAGTAACAGTACAAAAACGAACAATGACAGCAATTTCCTCAATATAGTCGTGATATGTTAGTGTACTCTTTATTTTTCAACACATTTATGTGTTTTAATTATGTGATAATGTTGTTCTATGTTTTGAAGTGGTTGTGAACATTTGGTGAGTCCTTTCAAAATTCACCTTATGTTGTATGCATTTTGAAAGATTCAGTACAGTTATTCAAGTTTCCGTTTGCTTATTTTTTCTATGTTGTTGCACATTACAAGTGTGACTTATTTCTTGTGAAATATCTTATGGACCGCTTGTAACGCTTTTGTTCATTATTGTTGTTGTTTCAGGTCTCTAAACGATGATTGTCCTAATGTGCCTAGAACTTCAATCCTTGATAACAGTTCTATGGAGTCATGGCGTGATTGCATTCAACGCGAAGGTCAAGTGTTCGCTGATGCAAATGAATTGTGTGTGGCTATTAGAAACTATGCTATTATCGAGAGCCGTGATTTCATCTTCAAAAAAAAAAAAAAAAACATTTTGAATAAGGTAGTTGTAAGTTGTCCACACAATAGTTACAATTGGCGTATTGTGGGTGTCAAATCTAAGCGTGATGGAGACTTTGCGATAAGAAGATACAATTTAAAGAACACTTGTGAGATTGGATTGGGGAGCAGGGGTCATTCAAAAGCGAAGGCCGTGTGGGTCTCTAACATTATAATGAGGAAGTTAAGACATATGCCAAGTTTTCGTCCTAAGGATATTGTCAGCGAGGTTCAAGAAACCTATGGTGTAGAGCTTCAATATCATCATGCATAGCGGGGGAAAGAAGTTGCATTGGATGAAATTCATGGTAAAACACAATCTTCATTCTATCAACTGAGATGGTATTGTAGCAATATAAAGAGAACTAATCCTAGAAGCTTAGCAGAATTTGAAGTTCGTAGTGAGACGAACCAGTTTCTTCGGCTGTTTGTGAGTTTCAATGCATGCCTACTTTGATTTGTTAACGGGTATAGACCTGTCATTTTCTTGAATGGCACATTCCTCAAACACAAGTACAGGGGTTGTCTTTTAAGTGCAACTGGGAAGGACACATAAGGGGGTCTTCTTCCAATAGCCTTTGCGGTTGTAAGTGCGAAAAATAACGAAAATTGGGATTGGTTTTGTGGGCACTTGCGAATGGCTTTATCACCCTTGAATGGTGGAGCTTGGTATCAATATATATTTTTCTCCGACCGTCACAGTGGGATTTTACGAGTAATTCCGATGTATTTTCCTGGAGCTTATCATTCATACTGCTTGCGACATCTAGTTGACAACTTCTAGAAAGAGGTAACTATGTTATTTATTGAATTTGTAAATACTGCACCTTGTTGATTTTATACTGGGGGTTGATAAATTTATACTGAAAGTTAGTGAATATTTACAATCAATATATTTGAGTGAATTTTACATCTAAATTCTGACAATATACAATCAACAAGATACAGCATAAATTTTAAGAAACCTGTTCTTATTTTCAACTGTATTTGTAGTAAATAATTTACAGCAATGGTTCTTATTTTTATAGGTTATGACAAAGTATCCAATGAAGAACAAAAAACACTGGTGCGGCATCTTCAAAGCAGCTGCATACGCAATGACCGTCGATATATTTCATAGCAATATCAATAAGATTGTTGGTGAGATGGAGCAATCTATACATTTCATAAGGATTCACATCCGGAGTGTTGGGCAAATGCATTTTTTTCGGATTGTCGATGGGGCATAATGACAAACAATCTAGCAGAAAGTTTCAATAGTTTTGTGAGAGGTGCCCGTCATCTTCCGATCATAGCAATGGTTGATCAAATTTGTATGCAAATCATGACACTCATGTATGAAAGAAGGAAGATCACTTTGAAGGGGTCTACGGTGTTGGGTACTAAACCGGCAGAGAAGTTGAGTGATGCTTACAAGACAAGCCGTGGATTAGTCATTCATCCTGCAAGTGCTTGTATGTTTGAAGTGGTCGATAAACAATCAACTCATGCAGTGGACTTGAATGCCCACACATGTAGTTGTCGAGAGTGGTAAGTGAATGGTATTCCTTGCAAACATGCTTGTGCTTGCATTGAAAAAAAAGGGGGGACATTATCTGATTATTGCCATAAATACTTCACCATTGAGAGTTTCAGGAACACTTACAAGGAGATAATGAATCCTGTACCTAATCGGTCACAATTGGAAGTGACGTCTTATATCCAAATTCAACCACCCGATGTTCAAGCATAGCCTGGTCATCGGAGAACAAGACGAATACCTTCACAGGTTGAGACACATCCGATCAAATGTGGACGTTGTAAGCGTTTTGACCATAACATGAGGACATGCCAAAATCGCATTAGGGGCGAATGATGAAGACACGTCGAGACTTTCTTTGTTTGAGACTTGTTACGTTTAAGACATTCTTTGTGAAATATGTTAAAAATCTTTTTTATACTGTAAGTTTTATTTATTAAACTGTAACTTGCAAAAAATTTACTATAAGTTGATAAATTTTCACTATCATATTCCATGTGTGGCTTGTGGCTGATTTAAAATCAACCAATATTGCTGATTTTATATGATGAATTTCATTTTTTATACTACAAGTTTAAAATTTTATACTGTAAGTTGAAAAAAATATACTTTCAGATTTTTGAATATATTTATAACTAAAATCTGTACGTATATATTAAACAACTTACAATATAAAAGTTTTCAAATTATAGTATAAAAATTAAAGCTTACAGTATAAAAGCAATTTTTAATCAAGAACATGTTGTTAGATACCGAATCATATTTCAATCACCTAATCAACACTTTTCAATCACGTAAGCAAATCATACGAGACCATGTAAAGCAATAGCATGAGACCTGCAATCAAATCATATTTCAATCACCTAATCAACACTTTTCTCAATAACATATTGTTAGATCATTGGTAAAAAAGAACAATAACATGTTGTCGGATCATACGAGACCATGTAAAGCAATAACATGAGACCATTCATCAAATCACATTTCAATCACCTAAACAACACTTTTTTCAATAACATGTTGTTAGATCATTGGTAAAAAAAAAAAAAAAAGCAATAACATGTTGTCAGATCATACGAGACCATGTTTTTCATCGAATCATATTTCGATCACCTCATCAACACTTTTCTGATAGAACATGTTGTTAGATCATATGAGACCATGTAAAGTAATAGCATGAGACCTGTCATCAAATCATATTTCAATCACTTAATCAACACTTTTCTCAATAACATGTTGTTAGATCATTGGTAAAAATGAACAATAGCATGCCGGATCATACGAGACCATGTAAAGCAATAATATGAGACCATCCATCAAATCACATTTCAATCACCTAAACAACACTTTTTTCAATAACATGTCATTAGATCATTGATAAAAAAGAGCAATAACATGTTGTCGGATCATACGAGACCATGTAAACCAATAACATGAGACCATTCATCGAATCATATTTCAATCACCTCATCAACACTTTTCTGATAGAACATGTTGTTAGATCATACGAGACCATGTAAAGCAATAGCATGAGATCTATCATCAAATCATATTTCAATCACCTAATTAACACTTTTTTCAATAAAATGTTGTTAGATCATTGGTAAAAAAAGAGCAATAACATATTGTCGGATCATACAAGATCATGTAAAGTTTGATGAGATTTTGTCCTTACAATGAGATTATGAGTGAATTAGGTCGTGTTTGATCATTCGAAATTTGATGAGATTATGTCCTTATAATAAGATTATGAGTGAATTAGGTCATGTTTGATCATTCCAAGTTTAAAATCATGTAAGTGTTATATCTTGGAGCATTAAGCATTATTTTTATATTTTAATGGATTAGACAAGTACATTGATAAGAAAGATCGTAATTGAACTGCATTATACATGATACAACCTGCAGTGCAAAAATGACAGCTTGTAGTATAGAAGTTATAACCTACAATATAAAGGTTGTTTTTTAACACATCAAACTGAAGCCTTGGAACCAACTGAAGCCAAACGGTGAGGCCACAATGATACTAATCTTTTCTCACTATGTTCTTCAAAGCAATGACAGCTTCTTTCATTTCCTCCTTCATAACAGAGTGCTCATCCCGAATAATGATAAGTTTAATCTCAGTACGCATCAAACTAATGTCAAAGGTTTGTTCACGTGAGAAAGATTCATTCATCAAACAGTGAGCCCATAAGCAGACAAAAACACCACAACTGTGACCGTCGGTTTGTTGTCGACAATCATCGTCATGCTCAAGGCTGAATCCATATTTCAGTTGATAGACTATATTGACATAGTCTATAAGGAATCTCATCTATACAAGTTTGAACAAGTCATATATAAGAATTAAGTTCAATCCTAAACTCTTTAAGTAAAGAATAAAAGGAACAAACCATACCACCAATAAAAGTGTGGACTCGACATTATAAGGGATTTCTTTCTCCTCCCACCTATAAAGTCATGGGACACACCCCACCTTTGTAGGATTCAATATAATGCCCTCTAGATGCTCATATATTCAAACCTATATATCAAATTTCAACATTAAGAAACCTTCAGTACAGACATTTAACAAGTTATTTTTTGAACATCCAGTATCAATATGTGAATCTCCAGTATATTTAAAGTTACAGTATGTTTCTCAACAAACAGTCAATACAACAAAGTTAGAAACAAAAAAACCTACTTACCACCAATAAAAGTAAAGAATAAAAGGAACAAACCATATCACCAATAAAAGTGTAGACTCGACATTATAAGGGGCTTCTTTCTCCTCCCACCTATAAAGTCGTGGGACACACCCCACCTTTGTAGGATTCAATATAATGCCCTCTAGATGCTCATACATTCAAACCTACACATCAAATTTCAACATTAAGAAACCTTCAGTATAGACATTTAACAAGTTATTTTTTGAGCATCCAGTATCAATATGTGAATCTTCAGTATATACTTTTAATGTTACAGTATGTTTCTCAACAAACAATCAGTACAACAAAGTCAGAAACAAAAAAGCCTACTTAACAACAAAGCAATAGCACATCCATCAAAATAGTTTCCTAAGCCCTTCATGTGCATATGATTAGATATGCACTCGACAAGAAAGTCAAAAATAGCTTGTCCCTATACAAATTTTCCTATTTTCTCTACATTGTCAACATAGGCGAACAAAGAGCGATGCGTGCTCATCGTACTTTTCTGGAAGAGCACACAGTTACAAACCAACAACACAAACACTCTCACAAAATCTGAGGCATTCTTTTCATCCTCGGAACCAGCAAGTTCAAGAAGTTTTTCGTTGAGATGCGTTCTATCTGTATTCTTTCCCTTCTTTCCAAACAATTCAACATAACAGTTACTCACACACTTACTCCTCATGTTGATTTGGAATCCATAGTTAGGAAAATCAACAATCACGAAAGTGAAAGAAAGGTGTTTGCTTCAGCTTGGACATGGACAGATCTGAGATAATTTCCTTAACCTTGACCATCATATTATGGAGATGTGATGGAGAGCAACGACATTAAAGCTCCAATTTCTTCTTTTCACTTTTTTGAGCTTTCTTCTCAGATCTCTTGTTATCAGGAACATCATCTTTCTTGCTCTTCATTCTCTTCGACCTCCGAGGTTGACTGACATTCGAAGTTATGTCGGCTTTCGTTTCTTGCATTTGGCCTCTCTTCATCTTGTCTAGAAACAGAAACAAACAAGATATGACAAAACTCGATCATAACTTGAATTCATAACCAAAATTGACAATAAAATTCGAATTATTGATAAAAAAAAAAAGTAGATTTACTAACATAATTAGCTCCCCTCAAAGGCAAATTAGCTCTAATATGTGGTGGGATTGATACTTGATGAATTACGGATTCAAGAAGTGGATTTTAGTTTTCAGGTGGTGCGAGTTACGGATTGAAACTTGTTTGTGGTAGCTATTGAGAGATTTTTGGTAAAAAAATCCATGGTTTTCAAAGCAGATTTCTTGGTGGTTTTGGAAACCATAGAACCGATTTTATGTTGAATGTAGAATAGAGGGATTAGCTAGCGTATCAGGACATTCTGGAGGGAGAATGATTGAGAGTGAGATTGATGATGTGACGATAGGGAATATTAGGACATTTCACATGATTGAGGAGTGAAGTGTTAGGGTAATTTAAATAGGGTATGAAAATGTATGTTAAAACTTAAGGGGGGTGGGGGATAAAATATAAGATAAAGATGTTTGGGGTATTTTTATTTAAATCATCCAAGAATAAACCCTAAAGAAAATTGAATAAATACTTTAAAAAAAAAATTACAGGCGCATACTTGGTTTGATCCATATTCTCATTCTTGATGTGTAGAAGAAATATCATGCAACCGCTAAAGTTACAACACAACATGACATATGTGTAATTTAAACAACGGTTTAAGAAAACAGCAGCAGAAGTTATCTATTAACAACATCAATAGACAAAATTATATTGTTTCTGGAAAAAACCAAAAAAAAAGATAAAATCAAAAAAATAAAATTAAAATTTGAATCCATTCTCTAATGTCCATGGATGCCGTTAATAGGTAGCTTCTGACGCTGTTTTTTTTTTATCCGTTTAAACAAAAACACCAAAATTCTTTTGGTATTACACTATTGTTATGAATAGGGGTTTACGATGATTAATTAATTTGATAAAAAAAGTCAAAAGAAAATAGTTCATAAATAAATGAGTTTTCTAATAAAATAAAATTATTCGTTTTACTTAACTTACAAAATATAAGTCAACCAAATTTTGTTACAGTCCAACATTTTAGATTGATAAGATTAAATCAATTTTTGAAAATAAGTGTAATATTGAATACAAAATTACAATTCACAAATCTTATTAATTCTCATGAAATAAAAGTATGTTTTTTTGGAAACAAATTATAACATAAGGGATACAACATGTCACGGATGAGCTAAGTTGGTGAGATTTTTACTTGATATCTCATCTAGAAAGTCATACCTTCTAGATACTCATACTTTAGCACCAAGGCTTATCGTAGGAAGGTAGAGACCTTGGAAGACACAAAGGCTTATTCTAGGGAGGTAAAGTTCTAGAAACCCAGCAAGGTTTATCTTGGGTGTGTTAGAAGAAAAGTGTACATGTAAATATAGACCGTTAGATCGTAGTGATCTCTACCGTTGTTTGTGGAGGAGAACTTGTATATAAAGGGGTCTTGGCTCATTTTCCAAACCACCAATTCCAATACAAAACAATCCCTCTCTTGAGATTCACATACTCTTCTTACTTTCAAAGTTTCTATTCTCTTTCGGTGTTCTTACTTTTGTCTTATGGCATTGGAGTTAGGTTGAGCTCGAACGAAGGTGTGAGTAGTCTGAGTGCCGCACGGGTTGCAAAATCTAACCCTGTGAAAAATAGCTGCATCCACTTTGACCCCAAACTTCAATTAAAATCAACTTATTCTATAAAAAAAATTATAAAAGTGTGTTACAGGAAATTATTCAACCAATTCCGTGGTCACAACAAAATAAAATAAAATAAATAAACACAATTTCATGTTATATTTCATACAGTGTATTCTATAAAAGTACTACGAGGAAACTGTTTTGATTTCAAAAAAAGAGAAGAAAAATATTCTCCCACTTGACAATGAATAGTGGAATATCGTCACATCCTCGTTGATACGAACTGAGGATGACACGTGTTTGGGAGTTCCTGTGAGCGGATGGTTATGCTAGCGACATAGGAACGACAATGCTTTAAGACTTAAACCCGAGCGAGGACGTTGCAAGGACAAGCGAGCGTCAGCGAGAAACGTTACGCGAGGGTTTGAACACGAGCGAGGCGCGTTGCAAAGACGAGCGAATGTTTATGTAACGTCCCGAGCTCCGCGTCATAGGACAGTGGCGTTATGTCGTCACGAACCCGGTCCGTGACGTTGCCAACCAATCAAAACGGGTTTGGAGGTATTTAAAGTCAAGGAAAATACCTGTGATACTTCGATCCATAATGCTTGACAAACACATATTCATTTCATACAATAGAACGGAAGCAAATATGTTACACAGCTTAATGGCACGACCAGTACACATCATATATTACATATCTATAAATCCATGAGTTTCATTACATTATCCCAAAATATAGAAAGCATCAAATATCTTCCATGATCGTCTTGTAACTCACCTGCAAAAGGAATACATAACCCGTGAGTATGAAACTCAGTAACCTAGAATGCATGTCTTACATTTGCAGGGTACTCCCCCGACTATGGCGAATCGATGAGCACCACTAAAACATTTTTTGTATTTAGTAGAAAATATGTGGGCCATATTATGTACGCATGTTTGTATGATTTCATCTCTTTTGCATTCATTGTTGTTATTATGGATCCATAACTCGAGATACTCCAACAGACAGACTCTAAATACAAAGCTCGTCAGTCGCCAACTGGGCTACAAGAATTTGTCGATTGAAAGAAATAGTAACTTGTTTTCAACGGGCTCTATGTGACTCTCATTGGAACAGATTTGAACCTCTTCGGCAGAGAGTTAGTAATGTTCTTCCAATGGGCTCTACGTGCCTCTCATTGGAACAGATTTGAACCTCTTCGATAGAGAGTGACCGATAATGTACTTCCAACGGGCTCCATGTGCCTCTCATTGGAAACCTTCCTAGCTAAGAGGATGGGGACTGTCTAACGCTCCTTAACTAGTTTCAGTTCACCTGTGACGACGACTTAAAGATTTTGGTTAGAATTCAATCCCCAGGACTTTCACTTGACATTCGATACATTCAAAGAAGAGACACCAAATACGACCTTCTTCGCGACAATTTTAGCAAAGAGAGATGATGGCAGTGCGGAGCTCAATCTCCAAAACACTTTCAAAAGAGTATGATAGATAACATGACAGTACATGACATTCGTACAATATTCAGCTTTTATGTTTAAATATGCGTTCGTTGTTGTTGGTTTATATTTCCTTTGTTCGTATTGTCAAGCATCGTAATCTCCATCTATTCCAGTGCTTCCTTTAGTGTGTATCATTTAACTGTTGATTTTATCTCATGTTTTTCATACACTATGAATTCACCTTATATATATATATGCGTGAGAAAATCATTGGTGCTACAACAGCAGTCATGCTGGCTACTGCAAACTGCAACACTTCTTTCCGTGAACTGTATCTTTTTTTATTTTGAACTGTAGTTTAAAAAGGAAAAAAAATGATGCAGTTCATAATAGAATAAGATATAGTTCACGAAAAGAAAAGGTACAGTTTGCAGCAGCCATGTTGACTGTTGCTGCAGCACCAAAACCGCACCCTATGTATGTATGTATGTGTGTATGTCTGTATGTATGTGTGTATGTATGTGTGTATGTATGTATGTTTGTGTGTGTGTATGTATATGTAGGAACATACTGTTTATTCGTAAAATATTGTTCTGTATGATTTCATTTGTTATAATCCCGATAGCTTCCCATATATCAGACTAAAGTGCCAAACAAAATCCCGACCCCGATTACAGTGTTACTCTGTAGTATGCACATATTTAATATTTCTTCCTATACTTAAAGGTTTATACATCAATCGTATGCGATTAGGCTTTAGGGATAACATTTGTATTTAAATCTGGTCAGAACAAGGGTCGTAGGCACGATCATGGTACCGTCGCGGACGCGATAACTTAATTTTTAGAAATCAAAAAATTCCGCTGGGTCGCGGCGGCGACGGCGCGACGGTGCTGGTTTGCCAGAAACACTGACATTTCATCGAACACCTACGAAAATCCTCTATACATTAATTTTACAGCATATAACACGCTTTATATGATTCCATTTCATCACAAATAAGATCCCAGAGGTGCACATACAGCATTGGATTCATGAACGAAGATAAGACGTGGTGTCGGGTTCGATTATCTGTGATCATGTTCGTTTCTTCTTGGCTCGATCTCGCTGATGTCATCCTTCCTGGCACGTCGAACCTTCGTCCGCGCCGTCTCCCTTAGCCTGGTTAGTCCACTCCCCTCGTCCCGTTGTCCAGTCGCGTTGTTCTCTATTTTTGTCTTATCGAAATGTGAGCTTGATGGTGGTGTTCGTGGTGCTGGTGGCGGCTGCTTGATAGTGGTTGTGTAATTGGCTATGAAGACGGTGTATGTTTGATGCGTAGGTGCTTGTTTGAGAGAAGATGAAGGAGAGTGAGGAGAGCAGCAAGGATTGAGTGAAGGCTGATGGTGATGATGCGGGAAAGGATGAGGAGGTGATGGTGGCGGGGAGGCGAGGCATGCCCGCACACGTTTTCGAGGTCGAAGTGTGCAGGAAGGAATTTGCAGAGGAATTAGATGGTGGATTTTAATATTTCAAATCCGCTCCCTCGTTTTATTTTTATCAATCTATTTTTATCCGTATTTCTTTATATTATTTTGTTGAAAAATATGTCCACAATTAGATAAAATTATTTCTAACTTAATGATGTTTGTTTTGTCGAAAATTTCGGATATTTCCGGGATCGTATTTTATTAGCCCAAATACGAATATTATAACATTACGTTATAACGTTACACGTATGTCATATTGAATACGTACGTTTATTAAACACATATGATACATCATCGTAACGTTATGTTCGTGAAATTATTTGTAGGTTCGTAACGTTTTGATATAGCGTTATGCGTTCGATGTCGTTATTCGTACGCTATCGAATATATAACGTTACGTTTAACGCTATAACTTTTCGTACGTTATTTAATATTCAAAAATTTATTTATTAAAATATCAAAAAAATTCTGGGGTATTACAGTTTACGGGGCATGACATGTTGTGTTAAGACTTGAATGCGCGACGTATGTTCTAAGGGCTTGTGAACGTTGTCGCGAATGAAGGCAAAGACAAGGGCACGCGAGGCATGATTAGCGTGGCGTGTGGACTTAGACGCGAGCATGTTGCGTTTTAAGAACCAACGAACGTGATGAGATTCCTAAGTGAAGGAAAATGAAGACTGATGGCATGTTTCCTTGGCTTCGTGCTAAGTTCGACTTGGGTTGAAATCCTAAATGGATAACTGGACTACTTAAGGAGGGGCAACTGTTGTTCCTGTCAGGTGGGATTTTTGCTGTTATCTACTATAGGGGGCAGAAAGGTGTCCAAAGGTCAAGGCAAGCCAATGTTCCTATGATCGTCCCACATGCTAAGTGCGAAGCTTGTTGGTTAGCTTGCTTGGACGTTGGAATGATGAACAAAGACTTGGTTTGAAGGTAGCTAGAGGTGAAACGTGGATCGGGTTCGTTGCTAAGCAAATCTTGAGTCGGGTTTGCAAAGTTCGAAGTCCAAACTGAGGGTGACAGTTTGGACGGACGAAGCTTATGAGAAAAACCCATCAATCGGGGTGGATTGATTGGCAAGGTTGGAGATGAGTCTTGCGAGAAGGTTTTTGAACGATATCATCGTGGAAGATAAGGATTAAGAAAATAAAAAGATATCGTGGGAAAATTTTGACAAAGATATTGTTGGGGTAAAAGATATTATTTTTTATTATAAACCTGTTTTGATGATATTTTTCGTGGGTTATCTTTGTGATGTAAAGTCTTTTAGCTATGTCTATATATAGATGATTCTTGATCATCATGTATCATATATTATTGAGAGCGCGATCAGACTGAGAACATAAAAGTTGTGTGTCCTGCGGATCGTAGGTGAGATCAATAAAGAGTTTGACAAGAAAGGACGGGTGTGTGTTGGTTTGCAATTTCGTTGTGTTCCTTTATATTGTTGGGAAGACAATAAAATGTTGATCTTTTGATCGTAAATCGTTGTTGTTTGGTTGTTCGTTCGTTTTTATTGATTGTGCGGCTCGTTTGTACTTATCGAAACACGAAAACGAGACACATGTTGTTTCAAAGACTTTCGCTAAGTAAAACAAGCAAAGAGGATGCTTGACGAAGGTGTTACTGACTGATTCGTTGGGGATTAACGCATCATAGGGGTTGATTTGTCGCAAAAATTTTGAAAGCAGATTCGATCTTGTGATAAATACCCACCTCTCTTTTAATTTTTGGTTAGTTCATAAATTTACCATGATAGTTGTCCTTCAGCAAAATTGGCTCCGACGGTTGGAACATGCAGAATTCACGGACTTCAGGACATGAGAAATCGATTCCACTTTCACACGGTTTCCTAATTTTTTGGTCCCATTTCTTAATATTAATTGAATTTATTTTATTTTTTTGAATTATTTTTTAGTTTCTTCAAATAAGTACATATTTAATTGAAAAAATTCTTCTAATATGTATGTTTCTAATGTTGTTTAAAAGTGTGTTATGCTGTGAACAAAATTTCATTATACTGATGAATTTACTTTCTTAAAACAAACTTTAAATTCTTTCCTATAAAACGAAACAAGTTTAACAAAAATAATATTCATAATTAAAATTTTAAGACAATATCCAATTGCATATTATAACAACGTCCTTAACAATTTTTGTGAACTCATGATGTCCATGCAATTTACGGAAGTGACCAATTATATTATTTGATATTAACCTATTTTTGGAATATATAACAATCAAGCTGATATGTCTATACGTGTTTTATTTCTTTTTTTTTTTTCCCCCGACATTTGGCTCTATTAACATTGAAAATATTGACAAAAAGAATTCCAATGAACGTTCTTCAGATAAATAAATTTTTTAATAAAATAGAAATTTTGAAATAAGTTACTAACTCATAAGAAATGAAAATAACTCTGCACCGCCATCTGCTATTTAGAAAAAAAAAATAACAAGAAAGAATAAAGCAATAGAGTCATAATCTATGTTCTTAATTAAATCGCAAATGATATTTTTAGATATTCGTTTTTGTCCAAAAAAAAAATATTATTCGTATAAATTTTTTAATTAAAAAATGTGATATTTATATTATTTATTGATGTGAAAATTATTTGAAAGTTGTTTTTTTTTTCTAATTATGTATAGGTGGTGCATATCTTTTTTCTTTTTTTTTTATTATCAATCAATTCTTTTTTTGAAAAAAAACACACCACTTACCTGATATGCCCTTATCCCCCTCTATTTCTTTCCTTTGTCGTCGTCAATCAGATCCTCTTGTTCCTTTCTCGCGTCAGTTACACTAGGCAATGATTTTTTTTCTCAGATCTCATCGTTTCATTAATTTCCTTTGTTCTGGTTTGAACTTCATCTCCTATCCCAATTATCATCCCTCTCTTCCCAATCAACTAATCTCTCCCTAATCATCACTCATTTGAAACAAAGAAGAATGACGATGGTTGTAGTTCGATTTCTTGTCGGAGAGGGAACAATGACGATGGCAGCGGATTTTGATCCCCGTGACCAAGGCTCCGCATATTTGGCTTATACCCAAGGTGGGTTTGCGAAGTTCCTAGATGCCATGCTCTTGTACAGAGAGGTATATTTTCTGATTATGTGTCTTTATCATTTAATCATGGCATAGCAACTTTTGCTCATTTGGAAGACCCATTATTGTGGTGACAATCTTTTCTCATTTGTGGCCTTCATCTGGTTGTTTCCAGAGGAGGATTTCATGTCGGGATGGTTGGAATAGTGCACGTTTGTAGTTGGCACTGTTAAAACAGTGCACAATTACGGAGAACACTGAATATAAATAGTATGTATTATATTTGTATATATGAGCACTGTTTGTTTCAGAAATGATCGTCATGAAGAGACATACGCATTGTTTGTTTCGAAGACGAAAGTGACCGACGATGACGGACAACAACCATATTTAGGGTTAGATTTAATGTTCTAATTAGGGTTAAAATGATTATTATAATTTGTTTTCTATTGTAACAAATTATTGTAATCTATTGATATAAATTATTTTCATATTTTACTTGAGGGTAAATAAGACCATGATTTGCATTAATTTGTGAATTAATGAAATAAAAAACAATCTATTTGTAATTCTCTTTGTTGAATATCACAAATACTTAAATTATATTGTTTTAATGAGTTTTGGGCCAACATTGCTACTATTATTCATTTTTTTAAAACAACTACATTTCAAAAATTTGTAATGTTATAATAATAATACATAATCTAAACTCTGTGCAAAGCAAGTGTTTTTCTTTGTGTTGAATTATTAAGAATGTTAACATCATAATTATCAAACACAGACCGATGATCGACCCGTCAGGGATTTTAAGTTAATGAGTCATCGATTCAATCGATTGAACAGATGATTAAATCATTTTATAATATTTTTAAAATTTAAAGATTTATATATTTTATTTAATTTATATTTATTAAATATACATATTTACATACTATATGTATGTATGTATGCATGCATGCATGCATGCATGTTTCTTAGGAAAAAAACCTAATATATATGTTAATTCTATTCATTAAAGAAAAATATTTTTTTTACTCCCTTCATCCTATGTAGTTTGTAACATGTACGTATTTTGTACTATTTTATACGCATGAATATAAGTCTCGTTTTTATATCAAATCATGTCTGATCGTCCAGCAATATGTATTAGGTTGAACTACGTAACTTACACAAACATTGATATTTCACAATAAAATTTCAAAAAACTACGTTTGATCGTTATACGCATGTCAAACTTTATATCAACACGTGTATAAAATCAAAATATTACAAACTATATGAGACGAAGGGACTAATTTTTAATTTTTTTTTTTTGGATCGATTCGACTGATAGATTTTTATCGGATTTGACTGATTCAATCCAAGTTTGATCAGATCAATTAGTTATTTGATTTTTCTTACTGAATCGATCCAAATCATAATTTAAGCGGTTGAACCGATCGAGTCATCCCATTTTTATAACTAGGTTTAACATATGATGCTTGATGCCTTGTGTTTTTGGGTTATGAGAAAGTATCGAAACTAGAATAGAGCAAACCGTCAACTCGGTCGAGATGGACCCACTCAGCACGAATCCGATTGGATACGGAAACGACAAAAATCACATGTGTGAGAACAAATCCTGACCGTCGAAACCCATCATCGTGATCATGAGTGCCCCACCCAATAAACCTGAAAAGGACAGTTTCTCGGATTGGATTGGCCTTCCGAATCACCAAACGCCAAAAAAACCAACTCTATTTTTTCCTTTTCCCCATTTTTTCCTTTTCTTTTTCATTTACTCAAATTGCAGGCAGGGAAAACGAAATCCACCAACAAAAAAAAAAACAAAAAAACAAATTGTTTTCATTTCTTTCTCGCAACACAAAAAACACAGAAAACAAAAACACAAAGCTGTGGTGGTGGTTGTGGTTCTAGTTTCTTCGGCGACAGTGTTATCTGCAGATCGAGATCAAAGAATCACGGATTGGTGTTTGTTGAAGGTGATTTCATCGTTTTTGTTGTTGCCAGTGTTGTGAGATTTGGATGATGGAGACGCAGTGTATTGCGAGGCATCACAAGCACGAGGTTGGAACAGATCAGTGCTCGTCTGCTCTCATCAAGCACATCAAGGCTCCTGTCGATCTTGTAAGCACGCACGCTCTCTTGATCTGATGCTTGGATATCGCTTTTGGATCTTGAACTGTTTTTTTTTTTTTTTGTTCTTGATGATGATGTGTTTAATTTGTTGTGGTGTTGATGTTTGTTGTGACTCTGATCTGTGATGGGAGATGTTTGTTGAGATCTCGTTTGATCTGTAACAGATCGATAATGATGATGATGATGATATTGATGTTGATTTGAACGGACTAAAGAATGAGGATCGGCGGTTATTGGATTGGTTGTGAGTGGGGATCTGCGGTTGTTCGATCGACATGAGATTACAGTTGCAGATCGGGACTTCGAGACTTGAATCTTTGATTTAGAATCGAGTCGTGGAGTTTTGAGTTCTTGTTTTAGTTTTGTTGGTTTGTTTGGTTCATTTTACTATAGTTTCAAGATTGACGATTGATGAAATCCGAGCTCTGATATTACTTGTTAGGATATGAGCGATTACAACTCGCAAGGCTTAAGTGTAGCCTTCTACTTGTTTAAATTAACACCACTGATTGTGTACGATCGTGTACTCGACATAGGTCTGTTGATGATTTTAAAGCGTGTCTTTGCTTGTGTGAATGTAAAAGATTAGTAGGAGAGCAAGGGTCATTGTTTGGTTGATTACTTATTTGTGAATGCAATTATCCTTGGTGTATGCTTCGAAGCATTTGAATGACAGTGTGATAACTTTGGTGCATTTGAATGGCTTGCTATCAGGTGTGGTCACTGGTAAGGAGATTCGATCAACCACAGAAGTACAAGCCCTTTGTTAGCAGGTGCATCATGAGAGGAGACCTCAAAGTTGGCAGTCTCAGAGAAGTGAATGTCAGGTCGGGGCTCCCGGCCACCACGAGCACCGAGAGACTCGAACTTCTTGATGATGAGGAGCATATATTTGGGATCAGGATCGTCGGTGGTGATCACAGGCTTAGGGTATGTGCAATGATTTATCTCTTTGTTATCCCTTCGTTGCATTTTCCAAGTGCAGCATATTAAGCTCATTGAAGAAGCGTTCACAATAATCCTGTCAAAAGTTATGCTGGTGATACCAAGGTTGTACTATGCTATATTTTGACACAGCCCTCATGCTCACTCAGGTGATATGTCGAGGTACTATCCGCTTCACTGAAAGCTCAAGTTTAGGGTAGAAGGACCAAGGCATCTTTTCACATTTGCTCATAAGTCCCATCAGATTCCATTGAAATGAATCACATAGCACTCCCCTTATATTCTCCTGAGACAAAAGGGATCATTAGTTTTGCTCCCTTTTGCTCTGTGCCCTGCGTTTATTGTCATTTGATATTAAACAATGATCTTTACTCCCTCGGGTTGCTTACTCATTAGGTACCTTGCACTTCCTATGAAGACATAAGCCAGTCATCTCGAGCTTAACTAGTGCTACTGATCGAGTGAATAAGGTGTCAAGTTATCTAAAACCTTTGTGTTTTTCTTGGTTGCCAATTGCAGAACTACTCTTCAATAATCACAGTCCATCCAGAGGTGATAGATGGCAGGCCAGGAACCCTGGTCATCGAATCATTCGTTGTCGACATACCAGATGGGAACACCGAAGACGAGACTGTCTACTTCGTAGAGGCGCTCATCAACTGCAACCTCAAGTCGCTGGCAGATGTTTGTGAGAGAATGGCTCACTCTGGATCCGTCAACTAGAACCAAGGAGCTACCAGGTATCCGTTACGGATGGCATCCATTTGGCAGGTTTTGATCCGAGGTCTTGTTGCCTTGCCTCTAGCAGTCAACTACTTCATGATGACTGTATGAGAGAGTGAGAGCGCTTAGGGGTTAATGTTGCTCGTCTATCGTTTTGTCTTCTTAGCGTCTGTAATATAAGTCGAGTCTGGAGCTGCTGTTGTGAACTCTACAGATTACTGTAGGATAAAAAACCTGAGGTTCTGGTTGTAGCACGTAGAAGATTGAATGCAAACGTTGCGAGGCTTGCTTGTTTCATACTTTAGTCCTCAATTATGGTAACAACTGAATAATTAGTTTGACGCTATGAATCTGAAGCTACTTGTTTCCGGAGACCTAAACTGACAACCGTAGAGTAGCGCCTGTCTTTTTCGACTCGTAAACATCTCGTAAATGGGGTGATATATCCTGGAATTATTCGCGGTTTGAACATTTGTTTAACGATGAAGTTGGAATCCTTAACCACAAGTCACAGTCAATCTTCCGAAATTGGGCAATGCTTGACTGTATGCAAAGAGTTGATCGTTATTGTCTGAACCTGAAACACGATAGTTACTCGTGACTTGATAGGATAAGAAACACTTGCCTCCATCTAACATCCTACAACATTCACATCAGATACGATAAAATAAAAAAATAGAATATGTAATTGAGAAAAGTAATGATGTGATGATGAAAAAATGTGTTGAAGTATGTATAAAAACTGTAAAATAAAAAAAATGAACAATAATTTTTCAAAAGAAGAATAATACTATAACATATTGTATTTTTTATAAATCTAACGAAATATAAAATGAATGTTATAATGTGCATTGACCAATACAAATTAAAAAAAACAATTATCGCATTTTGATGTGAATATCCTTCCAAGGTAACTCAGATAAGTCTCCCAAAAACTGTTAGTTGTCCGAACACGCTTTCTTCATGTGGTAAGATTAACTGCAAATTTTGGAGGCATTTGTGCATTGAAAGCAAGAGGGATAATTTGGATGAGGCTTCCATTTATTGGTAGCTTTCAAGCAACTTCGTACTATTTTTAACCCTCATCTTGTTAGAGTTCTTCTCATGAGACACTTTTATGGTCGAGAACAGATGGCTGTGCTTTGTGATCCATCTCTTCTCTTCTATGGTCGAGAAGAGATGGCTGCGCTTCATGGACCATCTCCATGGTCGAAAAACGCGAAGCTTAAGATCACACATCTGTCATCGTAATAATGCAAAGGTGTTTGTCATGGGCATTCCGTCACATGTTAAAGTCACGGAACAAGTTCTCTTTTTTCTATCAATCATAACTATATCACAAGTACTTCAAATGCATAATTTGAACAAAGCTTGGCAGTTACTACTAGCAGGCTAACAGCATGGATTTCACCTGCCAAACCATATACTCGGTAGGTTTGCACAACATAACGACGACAATAAACCCAATTACACCCAGAACTATGTCTGCTCAACACGTTTATGAAAAGTAAAGATTTCGGCACCACTGAAGATACAAATATAGCTGAGGATATTAGCATATACTCAGTAGTGAGTTTGGCCAAGTATTGTCATAGACTCGTAGAACTATCACACATTGGAGCAAGTCAAAGATTTACCACACATTGGAGCAACAAGCTCCGTATTATAAAATCTTACATTCAATGTCGAGGAATTGAAACAACAGACATGTCAAACATGAGATGGGATGTTCCAGTGTCAGAACAAAAACTTTCTGCTTCAGTAATTTCGTTAGATCTCCAGATATGAATGTGAGGGGAAAAAAAAACGGTTAACTGAAATACCCAGCGGAACCGATATATAGGACTCGGTTCAATTTTTTCAATATTTGGTTAATTCGGTACTCGGATTTTAACATTAATTCGATTTCGGTTTCCGTGAGTGAATTACAAAAAAATCTGAACCGAATTTTCAATTTTACATACTATTTTTTAATTTACATGATATTTTTTTCCTTGAGAAAGATTCTTTTTATGACATTAATAAAGCATAAAAAAGACTAAAAATATCATAATCCTTCGTCATAGTTTTGTATGTTCAGCATTCATTTTTTACAATAACATTTATGGGTTTCCTATATATGATAGGCATATCAAAGAATATTGATTTCAAAATTTGAGATTCGACATTTTAAATTGATTGCATTTCTTAGATTTGCTAAATAATAGCATTTCTTATGTTCATTAGTTTTATTTTGATAACATATAACTTACTTAAGATATACAAACTTAATTTACATATGTTGATTATCACATTCCTTATTATGCAAACAAAGAACATCAAATTCGGTAAATAACCGTATTAACCGAATTTTTTTCGATTAAGACAAAAAATAAACTTCAGATATCAGAATATGTGGACCCAGGATCCAGCATTTCAGAATGTGATGAGGGAAGGATGGAGTGTCCAGATAGGAGGATGTGATATGTATAGGGTCTTCCAGAAGCTCAAAGCGTTGAAGCAACTTCTTGGTGTTACACACTCAAAGCATGTCTGATATCAGCTTTCGGTTTTTTGTAATAAACCGAAATTATTTCGGTTCGGTTTCGATTAATAATTCTAGATAACCGAAACCGAAAAAAATTTCGGTTATAACCGAATTATCATTCCTAGATATTACCATATACATTACAATGATCTTACCACAATATCCGTGATGAAGTAGGTCCAAGCGAATGCAGGTGAAGAAGAAGATGGTGCTTGCAATGCATTCACCAAACATGCTGGAGCACATGACAGCAGACCGTGAGGTTATGTTCTTGATCGTGGTTATGATACTTCTGTTCGTTCACCAGCGTTCTCTAGGGCGACCATCGCGGAGAAGTGGAAGCTTTTCCTCTTCGTTCGTCTTCGGGACATCAGCAACCTGAACTGGTTCTCTAGACTCGACCTTCAAGCCATCACTGTCTTCATCAAATTCTGGGGGCGTATCGTCGTCGTCACCCCAATCTTCATCATCATTGTCTCCACCAAGTTCCTCGTCCAACATGTTCTCGATAACGGACCAATCTTCTCCATCTTCATCAACTTCTTCTTCCCCTTTTTCTTCCAATTTATCTGTGATTCCTTCCCCTCCATCAATCATTCTCCTAGGGTGCTTCGGAAATCGAGGAACCTCGACGAGGGCACGAATCTTTTCTTTGATAAGTAATAACCGGTCCTTGTCTACTAGTTGATATGCTTCTCGAAGGAAAACCGAGTCCCTAATCCCCTTCAAGGACAGATAGAACATATCAGGGTGTCTTATTATCAGCGATCTAATAGACTGAGGGAATTTGAACTCGTCCCTAAAATGAGTTAGGGTATCCACAAGAGTCCTCTTCTCGAGGGTAAGGCTCAAAATCTCGTGAACAACCCCGCAAGTGTGCTTCTCTTTTTCCCGAGTCCCCAGCTGCAACCCCGAGAAGTCCGAATAAGGAGAAATATAAGGCATCCTCTTGAACGCAACAAGCTTCCTCATCTCACCCTTGGTAACCTTCAAACCCTTAGGCAACTGCACAATATCAAACTTCAACGGTCTATCAATGATCAAATTCCTTTCTCTCAACTCCTCAGTGCGGCATTCCTCCTCGTGCATCTCGGCCGCAGAGACCGTGAGTTCAGGATCCCAATGAGCCAGTTCCAACAACGGGCCATTATCCGTGCTCACTGTCTTAAAATACTGTGGGTACCTTCGACAAATAGTGTCACGAAATTCTACAGGAAGCCCAAGATCAGCTCTCAAATGGACAATCTTACTCAACGCGATCCTCTTCTCCAACGACATCATGAGCAACTTTCTCAACTTAGCTACCAATATATCCTCCATTTCATTCCTAATCTTCATCTCCTCCAAGTATAAGCTCTCCGCCCCGGGTGTCAACCTGAACTTAAGCGAATAAACCCCGAACCCCGTCTTCGATAACCTCGAATACCGCAGGGAACTTCTTCAACAATGCAACAAATCTCCTACCCTTTTGGAGCCCCAAATCCTTCCTATGCTTACCCAAATGCCTAAGTGCCATCATTCGATTCGGCCGGCTCACTAGAATCTTCCTAATCTTGAGAACAAGCTTAAGTTTCTTATCCCTCTCAATCACATTGTCAAATGGGATTTCTTTTCTCCTCTTCACAGCAGCTCTTATAGGCAAAAACCCAACATGGGTTCTCCTCGAATTCCCACCCAAAACCCTAGCTGGCTCAAAATCAAATCTTAGGCCCCAAATTGATGACCTTTCTGTTGATTTCGGATACAAATTGAGATGGGTTTTGTTCCAAACTTTGTGGGTTTGATTGAAAGTTGAAGATTTGTGAGATATGAAGAAAGGGAGTGAAATGGGATTTGGGAATTTTAGTGGGCATGTTAAAGGCAAGAATTCCATGGATAAATTTGATGCATAACAATGAAGAAGATTGAACAAATTGGATGTGGGAATTCCGATAAGATTGTGTTGATGAAGTGGAGATGAACTTACCTTGAGAGAAATTGAAGATTAGTGTGTTGAGGTTTTGTGAAAAAACTTAGACCCTATGTGGGCAAAGAGATATTTTAGCTTCATCTCAGTGGTTCAACTTCAGCCTCCTTGTATTGGTCGGTGAGTGCAGGTGTCTTATCTTGGTCATTTCATAATCATATTTGCACAAAACCATATTTAAGATTCCGACATACTACAATGAAACTTCTCGATAATCTAACAAAATGAAACTTCTCGATAATCTAACAAAATGTAAGGCTTGTGTAATGATGAGCAGTCGCTGAGATATCATATGATACTCCTATGCCCTTTCTGTCTCGAATTACCACGACATTGATGCGAGAGAAAATTCATTCCGTTCCCAAAATGACGTTCCCAAAATGAATTCAAGGAATGCCGTGAGATGATAAGGCATCATTATACAGAAGATGAGTAGCGTTGCAGTTATTTTAAAATGGCTAAGATGCTTTTATCGAGTGTATCACAGCATTTCCCACCTTATAACGTATGCACCAGATCTACGATGATCGTAGTCCGTAGTAATTGTCGATTCTTGTATCTGTTTGACAGAGCTTAGAAGCCGACCGCATCACCTTATAAAATCATCTCGGCAAGCAAATCACACACACTATTCCATTCCCTTTACGTGGAAAGTGGCGACGAATCCAGTTTCTCAAGTAATAGCAAAATTGGATACAAGAATCAGAGGCTTAATCTTGTATAGCTATGTCACTCCAGTTACTACACGTTATACAACAGAGCTAAACGGAAAAACTATTTGCACTATCTGCCAGTCATCGGAAATAATAACTCCAAGCTATAGCAATCGCAGCAACCAGGATAACCTTGAAAGCCATCTTAGAACCAGAAGATAATGGTTTGAGTGGCTGCGCCGGTTTCCCCCTCAGCTTTGAGGACAACTTCGAGAACAGGAGAGGAAGCATACCCTGTTCTTTATTTGCTGCAATCACAATGAAGTAACATGAAAATATCAGCTAGGATGAAGACTCACGAGGACTTTCGGTCAATTGCAGATGATCAATCAAAAATAGGCAGGTGCCCTACTGATCTTCGGGGCACAGACATTGCTAACCCCAGACCCCTTGAAGAATAAAGGGTAATCTGCATATGTCTTAAGTCCAGTGATTTTTAGGAATTTTCCCCAAAATAATGAATATAGAATGGGCGCGTTGGGGCTGATTTTGTGGCAACGTATTGACTGCCACTATACTGTAAGTGTTACCTTTTATACTGTAAGTTAAAAAATTTATACGGTAAATTATTGAATGTATACTGTCATATTTTATTTATAAATTACACTAAAATTTAACAGTATACATTCATCGATTTACCGTATAAATTTTTCAACTTACAATAAAAAAAACAGCCAAGTTGGCTGATTTAAAATCAGCCTCGTATAGGGAGAATTGCAAAGACTTCCCTAATGCAAAAGCTAGATACCACTGCAAGCGAAACAATTACATAACGCACATGACAGGTGAAACGAAATTACCTCTAGCTATGGATAACCGTTCCTCCTCACCAACACGCCGTCTCAGTACATTGAGCAACGATCCAAAATACAAGGCAAAGACTGTACATGTTATTGTTATGACATTGTATGGCATGCTAAAGTCTGGAGTAGTCAAAGGCACGAGCAGCACTTCTGTATAAGCTAGAGCTAGACTTTTTTCCTGCATTCAGATTCAATTCGTGGCGGAAACCAGAGACAAGTACATCAGAGAAAGAAAGCTACAAGACTAAAGAAAGAGAGAAATCTATGAGTAGTTTTTACCTTCAATGCCGATAGCATGGGCGATGACTTGCTCAAATCTGCATAGTCGAATTGGAAGTTCGAGATGAACTCGGGAAAGCTTATAATCGCAGAAGGAATGTCAAATCCTTGATTGGCATCAGGAGGGTATTCATTAATGTGCAAAAACCCCTGAAAAAAAGAGTTCAACCCCATCAAGGTATAAACAATTTTGCCATGTAGAAAGAGATTAATTTTGTCATGTATAAACAATTTTGTTTACTTCTCTTTGTTCATTTAAGACATGTCCATACTTCCATACACAAACACGCGTATCTTTCTCCAAATGTTCTTATACATTATCGATGTAAGATGTAATAGCAAGCCATAGGAAATCAAAAAAACAATTACCTTATCAAACTCTACAGTGATCACAGCTGATTTCAAGTCACATTGGAATGCAAGGACCATCTCCAGCACACCAGGTGACACCTTGTCTTCGGATGGAGAAACATTCATCTTCTCCACGATACTGGAGATCGGCAGAGTATGCCCATCAACATATATTTTTAAGGTATGATAGTAAACCTTTATATACCATGGTACAAACTGGAACACATTGACCCGAAACTTGCAGCTCTGATCACTCACAAATCCCAGGTAGGCTTCTATATCCTGAATACGTGTAAGAGAAATAGCAATAGAACCTCTTTCGTTTCCACTGCCAATCAAGAATCGATTGGCAAGTAAAGGTGCACGGGAACTTGACCAAATGATCGGATGTTTCCATGATAATGCCAAATCAAAAGGTTCAGCATCAGCGAGCTTCCCAATTCTGAATAGATACAGGACAGAGGAATTCAGCTTGTTTAAACCACCAGCTTCCCTAATAACTTTGTCTGGGCTTGTGGACAATTTGAATACTGAGTCATATATGGTTTCCAAAGCACCATCTGGTCTTGATCCCTCATTCCATAATTTCTCAAGTTCAGTGACTAAGCCTCTATCAAGTTGAAGGAAGACACTGCTAGACTTAGCGAGAGCACAACTTCCTCGGACTTTCGTCCCGAATAATTGACTAACTGACCAACTTGGTTGCATTCTTACATCACCATTTGTACTCAACGTCAATCTTTGACTTTTGGGCTGAAGGACGATAGATAGGGTTTGCTCAAGACGAATGCCTGAATATGGTTCCAACGAGTTAAACTCACTTGATGTCAAGTGCAGCCTCTGAGAGTGATAGAATCCTCGGTAAATAGAAGGTCGATCCATCAATTCTGAAAGACCGGCCTTATCTCGACAAGGCAACAACTTCAACCAAGGAGTCAGGTTCTCGGTGCAGACAGCCTCACGAGGCAATGCGCCATATCTCAGACTGCCAGGAAATGCCTGAAATACCAGCTCCGGTGAAGAATAAGAAGTTGAAGACTCTAAGAAGTTGGCGGAAGCACAGAACAGGCCGGAGAGTGTGTGAGTTAAGTTTTTCCATAAAGCATCAACCTCAGATTCTGGAGCATCAAAGATGGTCCACAGCTCAACTCCAGGGGGTTTTGCGTTTTTACTTGAAATCGGGTCAAATCCTCCCCACCGTTCATAGTTCCAACGACCTTGTGTGAAAGACAAATCCATCTCCCGAATACGGAATTTGTGGACCTAGCCAACGATGCAGGAATCACTAATCAATACAGCGAAGAAAAAAAACCATAGTAAAATAGATTATAGAACAATACAGGATTCTAGAGAAAAATACTAGGCTTACAACAAATCAGAGTGGAAAAATGCAATAGTGGACTGGGTCATAAACTTGTCCACAATGCCTCAAATACAAGTTACTTGCTTGCTTCCCGTCTCCTTGATTGTTCTTCTAACAGAAGTAATTTCACTAACTACACATCTGAATGAATCTCATGATAAAAATGGGAAAACTGAACTCCCAATTTAATTCCTGTTTGTAAATGACTACTTCCTCTCATCTACTCCTTTTTGATATCCTCTCTTTCAATCGTTGGTTTCAGGCTTTAATCGGCGACTCACATACGATCCACCAAAATCATTCGAAACAAGAAGCAGAAAGAGTTTCGAAATGATTACACGTAGGTTTTTTCCCCTAGACTGTCATCAGAACACCTCTTATCATCAAAACCCCAACTCAGGATAAAACATACATGATACCTAAGGGGTTGTTTGGTATTGCTGCTTAAAACTCTGAAAACCAAAACCAATACAAAAAACAGAAAACCAATAACCAAAACCAAAATCACCTTTCAAAATAAATTGATTTTTTTTGTAAAAGGATTCTTGAAAGTTGTACTGGGATGAAACGGGAAACATAAAATCATTTTTTCTGATTTTTTTTTTTCTTCGGTTTCATCTGTAAGTAACAAACACTTTACTTCACCCGCCAGTGAAACAAAACAGAAACGATACCAAACACACCCTAAGCTACAATTTTAAAGATTCGTTTCCTTCATTATACATTCAACCACGAATCCCTAAACATACATCCACTCAATCTCCCTCCAAAACACTCCCCAAAACAGACCTCATCTCTCACCGATCCACCCATAGAGCACATTTCACCATACCCTAAACAACTAAGGGAAACAGTCAAATCAGTGTAAACAGCACATCAATCGAATCTGACTCGGTCACTCAACAGAGAAACCTAAATACCAGTTGATAGATCGATTTGGGGAAGAGCCGGAGATGCCGATTCCTCCCTCCATCTTCGACGCCGCCGAGTCTCGACTCGAACCGGAAATGAGCGAGGAGTTTCCGATCCGGGAGCGGTCTGAGCAGGAGCTCCTCGTGGAACTCCTCATCGTCGTCGTCGTCGTTGTCTTTGATGGTCTCTGATTCATTGGTTGATGCGATAATGGAGGCGGAGAAGATCAAGTAGATGAAGAAGCAGAAGAGGGTGATCGACGAGCTCCGATTAGCCATTAATGGCTATTGGCTTTTGTTCGCAGCACTTGGTGGACCGTCAGGCCCATTTCTAGGGTTTTGGTTCTGAAATCTGTTGAAGTGTTTGTTGGATTGGAGGATGGGATAAAAGATAGAATAATTAATAAAAGATTATTAATTTTGGGGATTAGGTGTTTTATTTTTTATTTTTTTATAAATCATGTTTAATATAAAAAAGATTTATAATCAGTCGACGGATTATAGTTAGTCAGTGATCGGCCGACTATCGACGCTAGGTTGTCCTGGGTCGGATGACGATAGTCGGTTGATTCGACGGTGGTCGACTGACTGTCGGGCGGATATCGGTCGGCTTTGAGAGGCCGATGGTCAATGGTCGGGAGGGCGACGGGCATCGATCGACGATTGGTCAGGCGGAGATCGACGGTCGATCTGGCGACGGTCGATCGGACGGACGACAGTCGACGGACAATCGGTGGACGACAGTCGACGGACAATCGGTCTATGATTATCAGAAAACAGTCGGATTACGATCGACGGACAACAAGTGAGTTGCAATATTTATCCCGTTAAAAGGATTAATAATATCATGAAAAAGATGAGATAATAGTAAGGAGAGTATATGTGTTATCCCTTGAGTGGGATTAGTAATTCAAGTTTTTTTTTCTAATCAAATATAAGATTATCACATATTAGTTATTCAATCATCTTCTTATCCTGGGTACCAAGGCCAAGCTATAGAGACCGTTATTTTTGAATTCTATTCGCGATAAAAGTATTTTTATTGATATTGAAAAATGTACAAATTATTTGAACTAACTTAAAGACGTGTTATTTGGTTAACAAAAAAAAAATGCATACTGATCGCACTTATGTCCATTTAAATATAAAAAATTGTCATCTCAGAAGTAATGTAATCCAAATTGGATATTTCCTCCGTGTAATTCAAATCGTAACATTTTTTTTTGGATGTTCCATTCAAATTATAATATTTTCATATTTAATAATTTTTTCATATAAAAATATCAAAATGTCCTTATTTATATCACATTAACTCATCTATCATCATTTTTTTTCTCATTTTTTTATCTCACACACTCACAAGGACAAAATTATCATTCCTTATTAATTCAACACACACATAAATTTATCGTGCCGGGTCAAACCGTTATAATTTGAATGGGACGGATTTTTAGGAAAAAATATTTATGTGGTTAGTCACATAATTTCTTATGTGTGGTTAGATCATTAGATTTGAAAATCAAAATATAAGATTAAAACTTCATTTTGACATTAATTAAGGAGATAGATGAGCTTTCTAATCCAGTTCCTTGATTCTCAAATTCAATAATTTAGTTACATATTATTGTGAAACCATTTTTTTAAATCCAAATTAGATATATTTTACGAGAAACGCACACTTTCTTAATTATTAGACACATCTATATCTTTATAGTTTATTATAATAAACTTATCAATATTAAATATATAAAGTCACAATCCATCCTTTTTTGGTTGGTATATTGGGCCAACATGAACTTTTCTTTGGGTTGGTATATCGGGCTATTATGAGTTTTTTCTAAAAAATTTGATTGACATCAAACTAAAATCGTTCAATGACTCATATAAATATTACCTTCATACAGTATATAAGAATCATCCCATCATATAAACTCATCTATTTTTATTCTGGAGTATTTTTGAGCCAAAAAAACTAATATAAAATAGATCATATATTTTCATTCTTAATTTTCGGCACATCACAACCAAAAGCTAGACAGCCACATTGAAAACCCATGGCACACTAGCTTTTCATAATCGCAATGAAAACTTATCTCATGTACATCAATCGTTGCGTTTTTTTTTTACCACTTTTTATATCTTTATTTTTAGTGTGTATAATTGTAATGAAGAAACGATTTTCCGTAACCATTCATTTCATTAAGCTCACAAACCCAACGCATATATGTTTCAATACATCACACACATACCCAACAAATCAAACAAAGCCATACAACACCAGTCACAACAAACTAAACATACATCATAGAAACTAAACAATCCTCTTAGCAACAACATCAGGAGGAGAAGCTTCCTTCTTGAACAGCATGCAATTGCATCTTTTTTTAAAATTTCATACACCAGAACACCAAATTGTCGTCTTCTTTTCTTAGTCATAACTGATTCACCAACAGCTATCTTCCCCATCCAGCAAACCCATTCACACCAAGTGCCCGGCCTCCTACTAAGCTTCATTTGTCTAAGAACTAGAACACCCACAGCCATGGTAAAAGGACAAGTAAAAAACACATCATCTCGACACTCCTTATTATACCTGCATAATTCACATGTATCATCAGAATTAGACCTCTTTCTAACAGTTTGTATATTTTATAATACATTATCAACACGATCGATGTTGGTTGGATCTTAGAAATTGTTCAACAAAAGGTTGAGGAAATGCTATGATGCATAATGATATGATATGCATCTTAACGGACAACTTGATTCATGGTTTGCCTCGGCTTAATTCTTCGTCTAGAAACTTCCTCGTGATAATAAGGCACTTGGTGACAACTTAAGAAAATTCTATATCGAGAACTGACTGAAACAATATCACAACGAGCATACACAACTTTTATTATGTGTAATCTTTAACTAGGTATGATCCATCGTTCCATTTTTTCAGCTTAATTTGATGCATCTTATTTTATACTTTATTTTGTGACAATGGTGGAAATCATTAAAACTTATGAGCATGAAAAACATATGATTTTTATTGATTAAAGTTCGAAGCATGAAGTGACCATGGTAACAGAACTACAAAAATCAAGGATTTTGTTAGGAATATGCAATCCTTCGACTTGCATCGAAATTAACAAATAAAACTTTCACTATAAGAAAAGACTTTTATGACAAACCAAAGGTGTCGAAGACAATTTTTGTCACAAAAGATACATGTTTGGTTACAATAAATTTATGCGGCTCCAAAGTTTAGTTTTGGATACGATTATTTTAATTCGTCATCAAATAATTGAGATTTTGTTACAAAAAAGTTATATGTCATCTAAAAGGCATTGTTTTGTGACATTTATATTTATTTGTCACTCAAAAGTAAGTATTTTGTGACAAAAAAAAAAATATGATTCTGTCACTAAAAATAGCAAAGTTGATCACCTAATTTTATCTAAGAAAAAGTTATACAATAGTGACACTTTTTTTTGTCACAAATATTGCTAATAGTTTAATGACGAATTGATTTACTACGGGTATGCTTGACTTGGTTGATAAAATATGTTTATATGAGCTTATGCCCTATGGTTACAAGATGATATGATTTCAAAATAGATCTACAAATATATGAGAAATATATATACGAGAAAGGACTCTCTTGTCCGTGATTTATTTTTTAAAAAAGTGAAATTTTTTTGGGATATTATTTTGAAAACTTATTTCCAATGAGATATCACCAAAAAAAAAAAAACTTTATTCCCATTAAATATCACTTTCACAAAAAAAAAAAAAAAAAATCATCAAATCTTTTCAAATTTATCCTTTTTCTTTTGAATCATTCCTTTTTCTTTTCTTTGTGTTGAATTTCACGACGATCTTCGTCATCTGCATCTGAGATCATCTTCTTGTCTTCATCATTTCCATCAGCGATGATCTTCTTGTCTTCATCATCGATCATCTACCATCATTAACAATCATCATCTCTTATTCGAATCAGATCTGGCATGGATTTGAGTGTTTTTTGTTATGCTGTTCATGAAGTGTTCAAAGTTTGATTTTGGAAGCAATTAGATTTTGTTAATGGCTGCGATGGTGATGTTCATGTGTAAGGTTGATGGTGTTACTTATCAGATCAGCGTTGCAATGTGTACGTGCTTTGAAGATCTTTTGATGAGGTTATGCCGTGTTTATGAAAACATTCGTATAGATGATACTCGTGAATATTAATTTCAACTACTTGGAATCGAAAAAAATCACACTAATACAACTCTGATCGAGCTTCATTTAACATCTTTATCTATACGGGGGTATATTATAACTTCGAAGATCAATATCATGGTATGTCATCCCATGTTATGTCATACTTTATCCCATAATTAATGCTAATTTCACTTAATGATCTACATCAACAATTATGGGAAATTTTTTTCATATTTCCTTAGTTCATAAATATTATTAATCCTTGTATATATATCATGGTGATAAAAGAAGTTGTGTATAAATATTTTTATTGTTAGTATTAATTATTATGAGAAAATGATGCGATTAAAAATATTTTAGTACAAAAGGTTGACAATTTCTATCAAAAAGAAAAAAAATCCAAAAGTTTTTATAACATTCACTCTAAAAACTTAATCTGATTCATATACGATTAATTTGATAATGATCATCATTTCAGTAAGGAAGAAAAAACAGAGTAAAATCAAGGAAAAAAAAAGAATTTAAGGATCATAGAATGCTATTTGAGAATATTATGATGATTTCATACAAATTATATTGCAGAAGATATATCTATTCATATTGTTTACCCATAAAAAATTTACGAAAATATTTAAGAATATTATCAAACATAAATGAAATATGTAAATAATTTAGAAGTTAATTTAATAGTATTATTTTTGCATTGACGTTATCTCATATGCATGATTGACCTTGGATAAACAAAAACTAACTAATTTTCACATTATTTTTTAGAACTTCATTAAAAAAAAAAAACAAAGAGAAAAAATGAATCACTTTTTGATATTTTTTTGTCTATTATTTTTTTTATCAAGTTAAAAAGATGCATTATTCGTTCTGTGATAAAATCTATATTGATTTTTTTATGAAAACTTTTTACGATAAGATTAATCATAAAATATTATTGATTGTATAAATATTTTCAATAAAATTAAAATAATTTTAAAAATTTCCAACATGATATATGCATAGTATAAAAAATATCAAATTTTTGAATAACTGATCAGTTATATACAATTAATTAAGATATCTCCCCTTATCCCGTGGTTGACACACTAATTTTTGATAAAAAGGAGCAACACATTGAAGTATTTTCACTTTTGGTTTGAGAAGTGATCCTCGCATCAACGGTTACAATTCATCGGCACCCAATGATGAAGAAGCGAGACCGCGGCCCCACAAACGCCTCGACTCGGCGGCGCCACCGAGTCAACTCACCGCCCCCAAAACCCGCCACGACATCCTCGCCGCAGCGCCGCCGCCTCTTCTCCGATCAGAGATTCATCATCGTCCTCTTCATCGCATCCTTCGCCGTTTCAATCCTACTCTTCAATCGCACCAAACCCCTCTCAAGTCCCCAAAACCCTAAGCTGGTGCCGTGGGTTCACCGGAAAGGGCTCGTGAAAGAAGATGTTGATTGGCGGGAGATCGTAGATGTAAGCGGTGGTGTAGTTGATGTCAAAGTTCTTTGTACTGTAAACATTTGATGAGTTTGGAGTGTGTTGGATTATTGAGTTTGTTTCGTGGTTTCAAGTAATGTAGGAGAATGCTGAGGTTGAAGAGAATGTGACTGGAAGGAATTTCAGGAATCCTGTGTTGGCTTACGTGACGCCTTGGTATGCGACTCTGTGTAGCCTTTTTCTGGTGGTTTTTGTTGCTGTTAGTTGTATTTTGTGATTCAGATGATGGGGAGTTGATCTTGTGGAATTCATCATTGTGTTTTTATCGCTCCCTGAAAAAGAAAATCTATGTGCACTTCTGTTTTTCTGGTGATCGCTCGACCTCATTTGATTGATCGCGCTCGACATCATTTGATTGGTGAATCATGTATAGGTCCCCAGTAGCTATTAAGTGAGAATTGGTAGAGCTAGAGCTTTGTATAATCAGCTCGATCACATAGAGAGTTTTTATGGAGCGAGTGCACAAAAAAGGGGCATTTAGCAGTCTTCTTGCTCCCTTTTCATTTTGGGAATGCTTGGATGAGCATATGGTTCGTGTTTGCGTCAGGCCTTTGTCAAGACACAGAAATTAGTCTGATGATCTAGTTGGTTTTCTTGATTCTCATTAAAGGTGTTTCCTTGTGATTAAGTCATAAGATTTGAGAAACCAAGGTTTCATGTATTGATTGGCAAGCCGTGTTGAAATTGAGTTGACATGGATTCATTATAAGTTTTTCTAGTCTTTGTCCGAATTATGTACTTAGTTTCTGGCCTGACTAATGCAGGAATTCAGCCGGTTATGATCTTGCTAAGAAGTTTTTCTCGAAATTTACGCACATCTCACCTGTGTGGTATGATTTGAAGAGGTACGAGTCGTTGCTCTTTCTATCTCTAAATGTAAAACCACATGATCCCTACTGACAAAAGCAAGTTATAGTTCTTAAAATGTTATTTCTTCCCTATCACTAAGCTGTGAAAGTCCCACACCCCTTTTCTCTTTACTCTCGTCACATATTTTTCATGCGTGGAGAGAGATAAGTAGGACTTGACTTTTCAATATGAATGGTTTCGATTTATTCCTGTCTGATTTTTTTTTCTGCTGCACATTGTTAGTCAGGGCTCAAAACTAGTTCTTGAGGGAAGGCATAATGCAGATATTGGATGGATTTCCGAGCTTAGAAGTAAGGGTGATGTTCAGGTAAATGGTCTATGCAATGCATATTATGATTGAGAGAGCTGACGATACTAGGAACAAACAGGATGTCATGCCTCTTACTCTTACGTGTCTCTCTCATGTCTGACCTTTTCGCTGCCTCAATTACTCTGAGCACTGCTGTTTTGATTATGGCTCTACGTGCCATGAATTGGTTCTCATAAATGTTACACCGTTCTGGTTATAACTTCTTCCAATGGTGTCAGTTGGATAATTGTTTTTCGTATTAAGGTTGTTCAATAATCTTATATGTGTATCCATCTTGTATTAACACCGTTGAATATGTTAGCTTTGTATGCTTGCTGCCTTGCTGGAGTTGTAGCACAAGGATACTTCAGTGACGGACTAGCATATTGGTTCCTGTGAAGTAGTCACTACTGTGTGATGTCTTTGGGAGCTACTGAGTATTGTTGGGCTTTTATCTTCTCGTTTTTATAGGTTTTACCAAGAGTTGTCCTTGAAATGCTACCTGCAGACCTGCTTAGAATGAAGAAACAGATGGCCAAAGCCATTGGCCTGATTGTAAGAGAGTGCAAGTAAGCCCGGTATCACACACCCTCATCCCCATATTTATGCCAACGTTTTCAGTGTAAATGTAACTATTCTTTTGTCTTAAAAGAAAAAAAATCTCTCTTGTTTTTGCGCAGGGACATGGATTATGATGGTATTGTCCTTGAATCTTGGTCGAGATGGGCTGCTCATGGTGTACTGCAAGATGCTGCCATGCGAAACAAGGTATGGAGGTAACAATTACACTTGAGTTCTTCTAAGTCATTGATAAGTATTGCAACTGCTGCCAAAAGGAAAATGACTGCTATTAGTGTCAACTGTCAAAATAATCCAAGCAATCAAATATATAGTATGCCTTGTCCATTTTGGAAGCCATATTTTGACAACATCCTAGTACAACCTGAAGCGAAACCTGACAAAGGAAAGACAAAATATTGCTCTTGTTGGACATCATGTGGTCATTGCAGCGTTTTTTTTCTTCTTCTTCTTCTTCTTTTTCCCAGCTTGTTTGTGCTTATGAACTCTATCCATGATTCTCATCCGGTGGGACTCTTTTGGCATTGGTATGTAGGCACTTTCATTCTTGAAGCAATTAGGAGAAACCCTGCATAATGTGACATCAGATATGGGCATCAGCAAACACCTGCAGCTGGTATATGTTATCGGCCCTCCACGTTCGGAGATGCTTCATGAATATGATTTTGGGCCGGAAGATCTCCGTACTTTGAGTGAAGCAGTAGATGGTTTCTCTCTAATGACATATGACTTCTCGAACCCATACAGTCCTGGTCCTAATGCACCTCTGAAGTGGATTAGATCTACTTTGCAGCTGATCCTTGGTTCTGCTGGTAAGGGACTGGCGGGGAAGATATTTGTCGGGAGCAATTTTTATGGCTATAATTATCTGTTGGAAGGTATGCCATTTCATTTACTTATCATGCTTTTTGGTTTTGTTGAAACAACAATAATAACAACAAATCAATATTTTATCCTTTTATCCTGTCACATGAGGTTGCTACGTGGATATGATGACACCCTTTTTCCTCCGTCTTGTGATGTCCTCCTTGAGATTATGATTCTACCGTATAAAATTGAACTCTGATTCAGCTTATATCTGATATGATAGGTGGTGGTGCTGAAGCTGTTATAGGCAGGGATTATCTCTCCCTACTAAAGCAACATAATCCTTCAATAAGATGGGAGAAGAATAGCGCAGAGCATTTCTTCCTATATCGCGACAATCAACAACGACAACATGCCGTTTTCTATCCATCACTGATGTCAATTTCAGAGCGATTGAAAGAAGCTCGTTCATGGGGTGCTGGCATCTCACTCTGGGAAATTGGTCAAGGATTAGATTATTTCTTTGATCTTTTATAAGCAAGTGTTTTACTAGTATGTTTCTAAGGTGATTTCCTCACCTCTTGATACTGCTAACAAATGTTGACATTATACGCATTAAATCGGATTCTTGTTAAATTCTTTGGTATTCTCTAGTAGGGATACTCCTCTGGTGCAACATTCTGATCTGAGTATTTCATTCAGACACTATGCATTTGTACAGATTTGTCATTCCACCTTCACGTCACAGGTCATCACGTTAAATCTTGTCGCATATGAAATTCTCACATTAAAAATACATGATGATCTTAACAAGCTTAATGATCTAAACCCGATGAAATTACTTCACCATATATTAACACGTTTATCATCTTGTTACATAAGGTAAAGTTCACATTAAAATTTTTTCTCTCCGTTTCAATTTATTTGTAGATTTTTTTTTATTAGTCCCAATTTATTTATAATATTTTTATTCTTTTCTTATTTGATAATGAATTTATATTAGTATAATCAAAATATCCCGTCACCTCCTTATTCTTCCTCTCTCCTAAATCCTACTTACATCCCACCATCATTAAAAAAATACTATCTTTTTTTCATCAAATTCCATATAAATTTAACACACACATAAAACTGTATGTCTTATCAAACGATTGCGATTAAAATGGGTCGAAGGGAGTACAGTACAACTACTGTACTCCCTCCGTCCCCTAATAATTATAACTGTGCAAATAATTGCATTATTCATTACATATTTCGATTCGTTAGTGAACGATATGATATAGTAAATTTTATGTTGATCCATGGTTAGTTAATAACATATACTTTGTTTGATATTTCACTATAAATCTATAAAAACATCGTTTAGTCGTCCTACGGATCATTGGTAGTGTCATCAACTTTATGATTTACGTGATCAAGCGTTATAATTATATGGGCGGAAGTAATATTTAATACGGGGATGTGAGGACTGCAGTAACTGCAACCAATATAAACTACAGTCCTCATAAAATTAATTTACAACTATCAAATTTTTATAAATTTAAAATTAAAATTGATAAATAATTTAATTATTTTAATAATAAATAATTTAATTTTTAAAAAGATGTGTTTGGGGTGATAACTAACATGACTGCGATTAGTACTGCGGCCCATTTTCTCCCATTTAGTGTAGGATGATGAGATTAATGATTACTTTCACCCCTTGTTCTCCCTTTTAGTACCCCTTCCTGCTAAAAAAAAGCACGTGAGTTTGATCGAACACATGGATTGATGTAAAGTTTGATATGCGCGTAATGACGATCAAATATAATTTTTTGTAAATTTATCGTAAAATATCAATAGTTATATAAATTTCGTATTTCAATATAATACAAATTATGAAATAATAAAACATAATTTAATATAAAAATAAAATTTATATATAAATATATATATATTATATTTTTTATAAAATAAAGAAAATATATTGAAGCATGAGATGATAGATGATTGCTTTCTGTCACGGACAAGCTAAGTGGAGAGGTTGATTTCAAGAATTCTCTAGAATTCTCCACAAAATTCATGATTTCTCCACACTTTTCTAGAGTTCTCTAGGGTTCTCTAGAGTTCTCTAGCGTATTCCGGGATTCTCTAGA
>JAOVYX010009944.1:0-34125 GCA_035668315.1 Drosera spatulata | reverse complement strand
CAAGTCCTGGTGGTACAGGAGGAGTGAAAAGTATTGGAAATTATGCAGCGGTAAGCCTGCCTTGTCTATGTATTCCTCTGTCGCTCTTTCCTCCCTTGTTCTTCTCTAAGTTCTTTTTTTTTTTGGAAATTAATTTTTCAAAGGTGGTGACTTAATGGTAGGAGTGACTAGTGCCTTCTTGAACAAAGCTTATCACTAGGTCAGAGTCAGACAATGAGACAAGTGAATTTACTAGTGAAAGGCAGTGACATGCCCTCACTTTCCGTAGTGACATGACTTACTGATCTTTGAAGAATGTTGAATCTCATCATTCTTCATCTGTAGTGCTTGTTTTTCCTCATTTAAATCATTACGTTTGCCTTAGGTTGGAGCCCAGAACCTGTCTATGCCGGGAAATACTGGGTTGTAAGTTGTTGTTGTCGCCTTAGGTTAGAGCTTGATTTCACTGTATTCTTGATTAGATGCTTTTGATGTGAATTGTGAGCTTAGAATATCCTTTCAGTAGTCTATTCCTCCCTGCTCCTCTTGTAATAGTATGCTTTTCATCATGGTTTCCTATATGTATCTGACATGTGGTATGCGCCGTCCACATGGTTTCTTTATTAAATGCAGACACGCACTCATCGTTTGAAACCTTGGGGAAATTGATTTTTCTGCTAGGCTTTATTGGAGTTCTATATTCTCCGTCCTCGACCATCCCTCCCCTGCGCAAGTTTGTCTTATAACAAGATACAAAACAAAACATAGACTGAGCCCTTTGAACTCATAATCTATGATGGAAGTTTTCCGTTCAGCTCCTGCAAATAACTCCTGATAAATTTTCTGTTTTCGTTGAAAATGAATCTTGTTAGATAAAGTAACGACCAGCACTAATTTTGGAAAAAATATCAGTGGAGTAGGAATGCCAACTGTGTTTGGATACAGTGACAACAGAACAAGTTCCCTTAGCTTAAATGAACTCGCACCTTTTACGAATAAGTAGCAGTTGGTTGTAGTGTCTAAATGGTGTGTCCAGTTTAAACTTTTGGTCCTTTGCTGCTTGGTTAGTAAGAATTTGTTCGTTACAACCACCACTTTTATCCCAGTGCTTTTAGTTGTTGACACCTTCTCTTTTCCAGCTTTTGCTTGCTAGTAACTTGCAAGTGATACCATCTACCTTCAGTTAGCTAAGGATGGCCTCATTTTACTTGAATGAAGGCTGGTTGATTATTGAAATACAACCAGCAAGAGTACCTTTACAATAGCATTCAGTAATGCCTATTCCTTGTGATGGTGGAACTGACAGTTATTTGCTATGGGCTCCCTCAGGTATTGGAAGCACAGACTGCTGCTAAGGCGAAAGGTTATTCAGATGTTCTATACCTGGATTGTGTTCACAAGAAGTATTTGGAGGAGGTCTCCTCTTGTAATGTTTTCGTTGTTAAGGTAAGGTTTTCAATATTCCACAGCATCATTCCTGTAGGATATGAAGTATGGATCTTGGTCAGGAGAGTTGCCGTCAGTTTCCTTACTCCTGGAAACACGCAAAATACCAAAAATTACAGAAGTGTATGCCCTGTCAGTCTGGTTTGTCGATGGCTGCTTGTGCAGGTGCTTCAGGAATGCTATCAAAACATGTGTGTTTTATTTGAAGTCGATGAAAATCTTTGAACTTTGAATGCTGAGTGGTTACAGCTAAAGAACGACAACAAAATTGACCATGTTGTAGGCTACCTGAGTTTTTGTGATATGCTAGCTTCTTCCTAGCTTAAATGAACTTACTAAGATTAGATGGGAAGTCATTTGCAGTTTGCACGTGTGTTTTTTGCTCCTCTACATTTTTTTAGGGTTATGTTTCTGTCGCAGGTAGAAACAGGCCATCTATCCATGTACATCTTAATGATTACTATGACTTTCAGGGCAATGTTATAGCTACTCCCGCTATTCAAGGGACAATTCTACCGGGTATTACGAGGAAAAGCATCATTGACGTAGCTCGTAGTCAAGGATTTGAGGTAAATTGAACCATCCATTTGCTTTATTTATGGTTTTACCTTATGATTTACTGAAGATTAAAGCACTACATCTTGAAAAACAAGTTTGTGTACTCAATACTCACGACTTGAGAAAGTGTCTATTAAGAACCAAATCTGCATAAAGTTGAAATTTGTGACAGAAGATCTAGAAATATAAATTGTATGCTGTGCGTAGAAACCAACTCCAACGGAACTCCAAGCTTGTGATAGATTAACTAAGATAGAATTATGTGTTCGTGTTTCCTTGAAGGCTTAGGCTAACTATGAACATCACCCCGTGCTTAGGCTTGAAGTGTCATACTCCATATTATCTCAATAATTAATATATGTTGTATGTTCACTGTAGAAAATCTTGTGTTTCACTTTATAAGTTGCTGCTTGCTTTTCATGCACATGCTGTAGTTGTAAGCCTTAGACTGCACATGGATGTTCCTTTGCATCCTTCCCCTGGGCCATTCTTTCCTAATTTTCTGGAATGTATGTAATCAGATTTTTTGCCTTGATTCCTTTGTGGAACTTTGCACTGAGGATGAAGTACAATGTAGTAGTCAATTGGATTCAGTAGAATATATAGGACTAACGATTTCCCGCGAGGTTCGCTCTTTTGGTTGACTGTAGGTTACTCGCTTAGAGTATTTTTCCTGTTATTGAATCATGTTTTTCCTAACTCTTGAACTAAGCAAACAAATTCTGAGAGTGGAAACACATATCTAACATAAACTGTTGTGGGGAATATATATCTCCAGGGAATGAATCCAACGTTTTTCCTAGCAGTTTGACAAGCAACAGTGATTTGGTGTTTTAACTTTTCTCCAAATGCTTAAGAGCAGCTGAAATGCACATCTTCCTACTGCATTTGAAGGCCTTTTTTTTTTTTTTTTAAAGATTGATTTATTTCCATGCTATGGGATTGGTTGCTTTTTCACATTTTCTGTCTAATCATCTCCTTCCGATTCTCCGAATCTACTCTGCTGACGAAAGCTGCTTGAGAACTGCAGGTGGTGGAACGGCCTGTCACAGTGGATGAACTACTCGATGCTGATGAGGTATTCTGCACAGGAACCGCTGTGGTAGTATCACCTGTTGGCAGCATAACGTATCTCAACAAAAGGTGAAACATACTCTTTGTCCCTGAACTGTTAAATTAAGTCCCCTTGCTGTATGCCTGTATCATATAAAATATATTAATGAGACATTTTATGGGTAAACTCTTGAATATTTTTGGGTATGGAGTAAACTCTTGAATATTTAGAACTAAAATGTGCACCAATTTGTTAAGCTACACAGTTTTAGGTGAGAACCTGCCTGCTACGATCATGTCAACAAGTGATAAACGTATTTCTTATTTATGGCTTGCAAGTCAATACATCTGCATAGATGTTTGGATTAGTATGGTGATTGTACTTAGCACTAAGAGACACCTACACATACTGAAATTGCCAGAGATCTAAGAAATGGGGAAGAACTCTTTCAAACTAGAAATTATGTCTCCTAGCATAATAACTGTGGTATTTTTATCTTCTGGTTGTTTTACAGAAGATGCTTAATTGGTTGCTAAGAATGCACGTCTTGATGCTCAATGAAACACTGCTTTAGAGACAAACTCATATGCTCTTGAAACGCTTTCGTGTCCTGTGACCTTTAGCCTGAGTGTTGACTCTCATGTCGATTTTCTTTCCGCCACGAACTCTCTTCGAGCACAAGAAGGAATATAATTGTCAATTCTGTAGCTAGGAGAGCGTCATCGATCACTTCATCATCCAATGTGGACGGAATGTCATCAGGGCCCTCTATGCGTAGGTCAGTCACACCTAGTCGTTCACACCTTTAAGCTTTCATATGGCATCAAGCAGAATCCAGTCCTGTAGGCGAGAAATGTCCCGACTCTATTCCACTGGGTAATCCACACCTACTATTGAGTTCCCACGAGGAATCAAGGACAATCCAGGACCGATTTTCAGTACCTTTTACACGACCCCGCACGTAGATTCTGTACGAGACGTCCAACGGATTTCTCAAGGGTCGCCTAGTGACGTGTAGTGAGGATTTCCAAGAGTGTCACCAATGCAGTCACTTTCCTACGTTGCAAATGCTGTTAGGTTTGTTTTGTTGTGATCTAAGGTCACCACTGTGTTTGAGACATAATAATTTCATTTCAGGCACTTGAACGTGAGGGGGGAGAATTGAAGTTCTGTTTTGGGCTGTTAATTTCTGCATGTGTGATAGTCTTAGTTGCTGTAACTCTTTCATTTTTTTCTTTGCAGGGTATGTTACGGCGAGGGCGGTATTGGCCCTGTGTCACAAGAGCTATATACTGGTCTCACGAGATTACAAATGGGTCTCGTCGAAGATAAGATGGGTTGGATTGTTGAACTCAAGTAAGCATCCCTTTCCCAAGCTGCCGGCTGCCAGCATTCCCTTTCTGAGCATTTATCAGTAACCCTAGTCCGATTCTCCTCCCTGCGAGTGTATTGTCCATATATTCCTCTGAAGTTTGGTTGCTTCTAGTAATTTAAACTTGCATTTAGACTTTATGCTTTTTAGTAGCTGCTGTAACATATGCGCTTTGTTGAAACCTTTGTGTTGCATGAACATGGATCGCCATCGGCATTGAACTTGTACAACATTGTGTGTTACATGTTTAACATAATCGATCTGAATTAACCCGTTTGCTTGATGGTCCAGTTGAGCAAAAACGATGTCTTTTTTAACATTTGACATCGAAGATTTTCTGTTTCATGTTTCGACCTGCATCGGTTCATCAAAGTAACTTAACTTTGATAAGCTAAACTTTCATGGTAAATAAGGTGGTTGGGTCCTATTCCCATGTGCGAGCAAATGGCTCACCATGTGGCAACCCAAATCCATGCTTTTCTAGATTTTTTCTAATCTTATAATTGGGCTGCAGTGGGGGGACAAAAGGGGGGAGACACTTGAACAGAAGGGATATGGCCTTGAGTTGATGGTGTGTGTCCTTGAGATGAACAATCAGTTACAAATGACATTGTCCCATTGCCATGGGACTATGTTCCCTCTAATCAAGTATCATCTTTAGCATCCCGCTTTGTGCATCTGCATGTTCTCAGGAATGTTAGTGACAGAAATTTTTGACAAATCTCTTCTTTCTGAATGTTTATCGGCATATCATTATGGGGATCATGGCATACCCAAGGATGAGAAAATGGTTTCGTGACACTGACCATTAAAAAATGATTGTCAGTAGCATTGTCTGGATTAAGAAATCCAATTGGACAATACCGAAGCTACTTTATGTTCTTTGTACATGAAGTTATCATACAGTATGCAATCGATGTACTGTGATCGGCAATCCTTTTGGGAAATCGACAAACGGATAAGCGAGAGGGCGATCACTATAGGATGATTGCCACCGGAAGTTGAGCACTAAATGGTGAATGAAAATGGCCATCTCTAGCTTGGCCAGTTCCGAACCTGCACAAAGCCGAGGGCCACCTCCAAACGGCATGAAGTTGTTACCATTTGTTGCACAGTTGAAGTTGCTCGACGATGGCAATCCATCTTCGCCGCCATTACCCTGCAATGACTAGAACAATTAGATTCAGATTCTATACTTAATTGAATGTCTGAAAATGATTAAAAAATTATTATTGTGTATTAATAACTTATGATTGTCTCATAATTAAACGAATGGAACAGTCCTCTATATTCAAGCGTATGGGGTTGCATGCCCAAGCAGTCTTTCTCAAGAGATATATATTGAAGGTAGTTGCAAATTGAAATGTCTCTTTAGGAAACGTACACCATCTTGCAACCATACATAGGAGGATCATATTTTACCTTTTATATAGATGATGCCTTTTCTCATCTAGCATGGTCCATATATCATGAAATTAATGGCTAAGATATAGAAAAGATATAAACCATATGATACGAAATCCATAAATTATTCCTAAGAAAGATAAAATCAACTTCCTCATTGCATGATACAGTTTCAAACATAAATTGTTCAATTGACATATACTAATAACTTGTTTTCTGATGTCTTCATGATTATTACTGAACAATTCTTTCAAAATCTAAATATAATATTAATTTGGTTGGTTGTACATGAAAATGTGAGACCAACTTAAAGCATATAGTATTGAAAATTACTGAACAATTCTTTCAAGATCTAAATATAGGATTTGATTCCTTTAATCTTCTAGAAGCATTGTAAAACAGGTGAAACATCGAGTTGAATGTCATGGTATATTCACTCGGGAGGGTAACAACGTGCATACGTGTGAGTGAGAGAGACTAAACTGAGAAAAATTCTAGGGGACCGATGGAGCGGGCCATCAAGGCCCATTATATGCACGTGCACGTCACGGGCCCACATCTAACCACAAAGCCCACATGCTAACACAAAGCAATAGCCCTTTTCCCCTAATCTTTTCCCCTTTGATAAGAAAAAAAGGAGCCGCCAATGACCTCAATTTCCCAGAAAAAATTATGCTCCCTACATCTCATATCATAGGTCACACTTTTTATATAAAAAAATTAAAATAAATTATTATTTATTATAATATATTCATCATCTTTTTTCTTTTTTTTCGTTCTTTTTTTTAAATTCCGTTTACACCTCACTATCACTTAAAAAAAATACTTTTTTTCATTAAGTTTCATAAAAATTCAACACACACATAAATTCACGTGTCGGATCAAACTATTCACTATATTTTAAAGAAAAAAACGGAACAAATTCACATTAATAAATATGATCTAATGGTATACATTTTAAATGGTATATATGTTAAATAAGAAAAGCGAAGTATTCCTTTTTTAAACATTCCAAAAAAATTGTATTTTTTTATTTCAAGAAAGATTTTTACACCAAAAAAATACAAATTCATACATCCCCTACTACCGTATATCCTTCATTGTTACGATAAACCCACTGTCACACTTAAAAACAAGGGTAACTCGGAATTTACTATAGAAAAATCCATCACATATTTTTATCATAGAGTTCATGATTGGTCGTCCTCATCCGTGATGAACTCTCTCAACTCACCAGCCCACGACTAGAAAAAGATAGGCCCAATATGGCCCACCAAAACCTCGCCAGGTGTGGGCCAACCAGCCCGATCCGTACAACAACTGAATACTTGTGATAATTCCAATCCTTCACCACGAATTCAATGGGCCCATCAACATCTCGGAGGTTAATAGGCCCATCGATATCACCACCACCTTTTCTTATTATAAATATAAAATAATCATATTTTTGGCCACACCATTCACCCTAAAACCCCCCAAAACCAGACCATATGTAGTATTGTATCCTACGGTAAAGAAGGTAAGTAGTACTGTAGTACTAGTTTATGATAAGATGATCAGAAGAAATGTTACATACATTTTGCTTTTTAACTGTAATTTTTTCACTCTGCACTTGATAAAATATGAACTGTTTTTCTTGCAGTAGTTTTTTACTCTATATGACTCACCCATAGTTTATGATATCTTCGGCTTGTTCTGCTTGATAGTTACTAGACACGCCATCATGCACGCATGCACCCCAAATTTGTCATTATAAATGTGACCCTATACATTATGCTCACTCCAAATAGATGACCCAAGCTAACCACTATCATGACATCTAATTGTCATTCAAAGCCCATTCCACTTCCCAACATGTTGCATGTTACATGGCCAAATTGCTCTATTATAACATTAACTTAATACTAGGCCATATGACATCTGTCAAAATTTTTGTTCCTTTGGTGGAATAATAACGATGGGCCGGTTTGGGATTGGGAGGCTGTGATCATGGGCCCATCTTGGCCCACTAAGTGGTCCATATAAAAATCCCCTCATGTATTTCATTTTGCTAGCTAGGTGTACAGAGAGATCAGATCAACTCAGCAGAATGGTCCAATAAACGTAACACCATTCAATTTTTTCATTTTCACTCTCCTTTCAATTGGTTGGCATAGGCAATCCCCATGGGTTTGTGTATATTGTCTAGTTGTCACCAAATATGGCTTAAAATTGATGATTAGACACATATACTTACCTAGTGGCTTCACCATAGATGTTCATGTGACATGTATTTTTCACATGACATCGACGTCCATCAACGTGAGGTTCTAAAACAACGAGGACCCCACACTCATTACTCTTTAGTTATGTATGTAAATCTTGGGATTTTATGAGTCAGTTTTGTAACATTACAAAATTAATGATATATGAAACAGATTAACTAGACTCGATTAAAAAAGAAAAAAGAAAACTCTATGAGAGTTTGAACCAAATTAACCACAGACTTCTCTAAAACTTAAGACCAGATGAGTTACAATTGAAAAATTAGATCCTCTGTTGTCAGAGAATGACAACAATGATACAATCCTCAATTCATCTGGACCATCATTAATGGTTTCAAGTTACAACTTTCTACTTCGATGATGAAGACCTAAGATGAAGGACTACATTTTGTCATTTTGCAACAGCAGAGAGGATCCAAACTCATACCAGAAGCCACATATAGAGAAAGATATTCTCCTAATTATTGTAAAAATTGCAAGATTTATCACACGACTAACCAATGAGGGGAAGGATATCGAGAAGTTAGTGAGACACTTGTAAGTATCTACGAGCTAATAGCAGAGTAGTAATAGTAGTACGTAGTAGAGGGAAAGCATGAAACGTAGGCAAAGGACAAGAAACAAGAATGCAAAAGCAAGAACACATATATATGTCGGACCAACCTGCTGCTGATGCTGCTCCTGGTTTTGTTGCTGGTTCTGTTGCTGTTGCTGTTGCTGTTGCCATCTCCAGGGGTTGAAGAGAAGAGGCTGCTCAAAATTCGAAGGATCCAAGTGCACGGCTGCAATCACCGGCAGTACTTTCCACCCACGTGGAATCTCGTATCCTGATATATAATTTTCCATTTCATATTAGTATTTTTGTAAATAATACCGCGAACTTATAGGACCAAAACAACATTATTTCATAGGGTGAGAATAACTTGAGAGATGAGGCGCTATATTTATATACACATATACTATATATTACCGTTGTATCGAACATCTTTGAGCGCTTTTCTATGTAAGAACCTCACAACGCAGCCGAGCCTCAGTGTCTCGCTAATCACCTACAAATATCCAAGGAGACGAAAATCAGAGAGGATTTACAGGACGCTACCTTTGTTTAAGGACGCTAATGTGGGAAGACTAATCCTGATAACTCTACGGAAGTACCTAACGTTGTACTCTTAAGGACAGAGAGTATATTCATAACGTAACGACCATATAATTGAGGCAAAGGGGAACAAAAACTTGCCCACGGACACAGATGATTTTTGGTCATGGACCATTTGTGGTTATAATGAAAATAAAAAATAAAAATTAAATGAAATGAATGCTTACACATTGAGTGAAGTCCATCTTTTTATAATCATTCCAGTTCAGCTCTGTCTCCCCAGATTGCTGCTTCTCTCTTGCTATTGCGAGATGCTCTTCCTGATAATGAATAGTGGGCATGGCAAGCTGAATTATAAGTAACTTTGTAGGCAACCAAAAAGAAAAAATTATTGATGCGGGGCATGGAAATGGAAGTAAAGGATGGCGCATAAACTTTCGCTAATGCGTCTGAAATGATACGCAACTGTGTGACATGTTGCATTAGCACGCGACAACCCGGTAACATAGATGCTGCTTATTCGAGCATTTATCAATTATTCGAAGTAGTATGATTCTTGATGGTTTTTTACCCAGTGCAAAATGACGATAGTGGATCATGATTAGAAGAGAGACACTTGTAATCTTGAAGTGTAAGTACCCTTAATTGTTGAAGAGCAAGAGGGCTATCCTGCAAGAAGTAGATAGCCAATGCTATGGCCACTGAAGAAGTTTCATGCCCGGCAAAGAGTAAACTGAGGATCAAGTCGAGTATTTGTTCTGTCGACAGACTCGAATGCTTCAAAACCCATCCAAGAAGATCTTCTTCTTCTTCGTCCTCCCCCTCCTCCATGTTAAGACATCCTCGATCATTTCTCTTTATCTTCATTCTCCTTTCCCTCATTTTCCCCTCAATGAACTTGAGTATGGTCGATCGGGACTGTAAAATTCAAGAAGCATAAAATGAAATGCCATTTCAAAAATTACAGAAATCTAGGGTGAAAAATGGTACTCTTTGTTTATACCTTCAAGGCTCTCCTGTATGCAGTTCCTGGTAAGTTGAAAGGCGCTGCAGAGACTACTCCTTTCATGAAGGTGATGTACTCTCGCTTCAGCTTCTCTGTTTCGGCCTCTCCTGCTTCCAAGCTCATTATATGGTTCGCCATGAGATTGAAGGTGAACTGCATAACAAATCAATGATGAACCAATTCTACCAAAAATTCAATCAGATAAATGCCAATACTATTATTTTGAATAACGTCCGTGGTACAAATATCGAGTCTCAACTAGAAATCATAACTCGATGATGCATCAGTGCCTCTCATAACAAGTTTTAAGTATATCAGATAGTAAATTCTGAACTCTGTGAAAAAAGAAAGTTCACTTTATGAATAGAAGGCTAGAATGCATCCTAATTTATAACGCACACTATAAAGAATAGAATGACACACGTGCATAAAAATAGATTGACATACTTGGAAAAAAAAAATTACTGCAGTACCTTTTTAGCTTCATCTTGGGCAGAAAATGAACAATTCTCCTTCCAGGAGCCAAGAACAAACCGAGTATGCTTCTCCACCTCTCTAAGGAGATGAGTCCTCAGCCTCCCATGGTTCAAGAAATTAAGAGAAATCATTCTCATGTGTCTGTGCATGTCTCCAACCTGCACCAACATCGACCATTTCCCAAGTATCCCTCCAATGCTACTCGGATAACTACACTCAAACAACCTCCCTTCATTCTGCAATATGAACCGATTAAGACCAGCATCAGCGGATACTATCGTCGGCTCGCCGAACAAATTCGACCTGTATATCTTCCCATACCTGTGAATAACAAGCCAATTTGAGCCTATAACATGATTTTGGCATCTGGTAATATATCATTTTGCTCTCTCCAGACCTTGTCTATGACGGGAAGAACTGGGTCATTGTTATTGTTGCTTGCTATAGCGGTGGAAATTATACCTTAAGATGTGTTGGTCCATGAAGTCTCCCATTGTTGTGGCAGAGCAGGGTTTCAAATACCCAAAGGTTTCACCAATCAAAGGGAAACCCATTTGCCCAGGTGGGAGATTCAAAGTGGGTTTCTTTTTCTTGAACAAATAATGAAGAAAAATCATTGCTAAAATGGAGGGGACGATGAGGAGAGAAAGTTCCATTGAAGACATGGGAGAGGAAAAGAAACCACTCTGTTTTGCTCTGCTTCTAGTGGAGAGCGTTAAGAGAAGATAGAAATTTATTTATGTAAAGAAGGGAAATTTAGTTCTCTTTTCTTCTTTTGGATGGAAAACAATTCTTTCCCACAAGATAATTTTGATAGGAATATGAGATATTGAGAAGTGAAAGATCAATGAGGAAGGGAGATTTGCTAGGATGCTTAGAATGTGTTAAGAGGGAAGGAGCCAATGAGGGTCTTTTTATAGGCTATGTATTTGGTTGTGTCCCTTTCTCAACTTCAGGAACATGAATCTAGCAACACTTAGCATTGGTTGATTTGCTTTTCTTGAACTCCTTGATTAGTATGGTTATCTACTTTTGATTAATGATGATTAGCAAAGGGCCAAAAAACTAACAAAACAAAGTCAAATGAGGGTGATTAAGGATTTTTAATAAACGATATGACTTTCCAATCATTTGGAATTAAGTTGTATTTTCAATCTTATTTTTTTTGTGATCAGGGTTCAAATCTTTATGAACATACATGACTTTGCAGCATAACACAACTACCAGGAATCAATCCTAGGCTATCATTTAGCTAATTCACAAGGCAGAGCAATGTATCCTCGATCTACCCTAAGTTACCATGAAAATGACATGGATTCATCATATGATGAGCACCTCACAAAATGGATGAATTCTTTGTTGAGATAGTTATTAATAGGCCGACCAAGAGCTCCTTATGATTGTGAATTGTGACATAAGTGCAAAAAAGTGATATTAACCCAAGGGAGGAAACAGCAAGGAAATCTAATATCCAAGCTCCTTACCTATGTTTAATATTAATTATTTGTATTATCTTTATTCATCCCATGCAATGCACGGAGCAATATTGTAGTATATATATCATATTACTCAGTTGTTTTTAAACGTGATAAACCGTGACAAACCATTTCGATGACAAATGATATGACAGGACATTATTGTCATTTTTTTATGCAAACCATTTCGATGACAAACGGCTAACATCTGATAGTAATTTTAACTAATTTAAACTAAATATAAATTTTAATATCTTAATTTTGACATAAAATATTTGAATCAAATAAAACATATATAATAATTATACACACAAAATCTTTCACAAAGAGATAATTATATCAAATCCTGACAGTTTTATATATGAAATCATTTTTTAGTATAATAAAATTATAACTTTTCTTATTATCACGTTTAATATATCTTTATCTATATATGTATGTTTAATATTAATTATTTATATTATCTTTATTCATCTCAATGCACGGGATAATATTCTAATACAATAGAAAAGCGTTGAGGTAAAACATAAGAAGATACCAATGGATCCTATCCTGGGTTACTATGAGAAACCGTCTATCGCACCATCGAATAACCATTGCTATTTTTTGACTTGAAATTGGGCTTGCTCTAACTATCGGATATGAACCGTACATACATAGCCTTAGCTTATGGACTGAACGGCCTAACCAAGTTCAATCACGCACGAAGATCATTCTCAAACCCCTAATCTCTCGCTTCTGGCCTTTTTTGTGACTCTGTGTTCGTTAAAGGTAAGAGAACTCAGTATCTTCTACTTTGAAAAGCTTACAAATCTTCAAGAGTTAAGATGCAAGGAGCCCTATATTGAAAACCTGCTATCTCAGAAGACTCGGATGTTGAAAGTTTCTAAAAAGTTAAGGGTTCCTCGTACCAAAACAAAAAAAAAAAAAAAAAAAAGAAATAAGAAAAAAGTTAAGGATTCCACCAAATTGTGTTGAAAATAAATAGGTCTTGTACATTATTATGGAATTAAATATAATTCTGAAATCAAATGAAGCAATCTCTTCACCCTTATCTTCGAATCAAATGCCACTGGAGAGAGTCGAGTACGACATCGAAAATTCTTGACCTCAAACTAGGGAGTGTGAGATAACAATATTCCATACATTTCATAGTATCAAATTGCATACAAGTATCACTGTTCCATATAATATTTTAATTCATAATGGCTACAAGTATTACTTTCAAAAATTCAAAAACATAGTCATTTCAACACCTTATTTTCCCGTCATCCTCAAATCTTCCAACATCTTATTTCAATCATATATTCAACGATCGATATTTTTAAAAAATCTTAACAAATAATATCATTATTAAAGAAAAATAAACAAAAATATTGAGTGCTTCGATCTCGTCTTATCAAGGTCCAATATTTGACAGGATTATCTGGATTTGTCTCTCCTTTTATAAACCCTGATCTCCGCCCTCCTCATTCTCCCCACCGCCAGAGACAAAAACGAATCGTGATCTTGTTCGACCAGGTTCTCATCAATCTCTTTTTCGATTTAGCTTGTACGATTATCTGCACTGATATAATCTAATAAATCATCATAGAGGCGAAACCGTAACTAATCTATTGAGTGAGAGAGAGTGGAGGACCTGAAGGAACTCAAGTGAAGGCAGCCTGGTTGACGATCGCCGCCGCGGTGTGACGGTTACCTTGGATCGATTATGCAATATCAGATGATCGCCGGCGTACGATTGCGACGACATTGCCGCTCTGTATCCGACCGATCCAGTTTCTAAGGCCGGATATGACTTCCGATTTTGTATTTCTCTTTTGGATTTTGGAGATTCTGTATTTTTCAATTGGATTTTTGTTTAAGGAATCGATTGATATCATTTTTTTTAAAAGAAAAATTAAAAATAAAACTGAAATTTATGAAAAGTGAATTTTAATTTTGGATTTTTTATTTATTTGAACAGGATGATTAAGATCTTGGTTCGTAATAATCATTTTATTGATGTGATGATTTTGTTTTTAGATTTCGGTTTTGTAATTTTGTTACTCAATTTGGATTTTATCATTTCGAACCGTGATATTAAGCACCTCCTAAAACTGTCACATAATTCGTTGTAACGCAATGCCTCTCAGAGCACACGGCCTATGCGAGGGGATGCAAACTGCAAATTACTTCGATCAATTGAGATTATATTCAACGCCAAAACTACCATTATCTGACCCCTTCAAACCATCTCATCGAGATAAATTCATCATATCGTGGGATTTGCAATTTAATCTCACCCTAGTTTATAAATAATGGTCGTAAAAAAATATTTCAAACTGATATAACCTGGAAAAAAATTCCTTGACCATATAATTTGAATAACCATCACTGTCACCCACACCACTCATCCTCACCATCACAATATCATATCGTCCCCATCACTCATTTCCCCTAATCGATCACACACTCATATAAATCAAACCAATCCAACACGGAAATCCACAACATTTCCGACGACAAAATCAAACGGACCTCGACATACTGATCAAATCAATATCAAAGTTTACTTGCATATCGTCGTCATCGTCGATGCTTCGGCATCAAAACCACCACTTTTTCTCTTTCTATCTCCCAAATTTCATACTCTTACCTCAAACTCATTAAAAAAAATAAAAAAATAAAAGGCTGAATTTCATAATCTTTTCTCTTCTCTCTATATCTCAGGTTTTTAATAAATATCAAAACAATATTGATTTTATATCAAAGAAATTGAAGATATTTGGTTTGGAAAATACATATGCTTTTTTGAAATATAAAGACGCACTGTTTGAAACAGTACAGACGCGACGCACTATTTCAATCAATCAATATAAAGCGAAACAATGCGCTAGTTCAATTTTTCTTGGAAAGTTGCTCAAAATCAAACCAGCAACAACGAAAACAAAATCACAGGATATAAAAACAAATCCATACTTTTTGAAATCATTTTCTTCAACCAAAAAGAAAATACGTTTTTCAATCTTGATTTGCAAACCCATGATTTCGTCGTCTTGTTCTCTTCCTTTGCAATTGTTTCAATTGATTTGGGTTTTTGATTTGGGCATTTGTTGATTTGTGTCGTTAGGGTTTTCGTCACTGAAATGTTGGTTTGATTGTTAGGGTTTATGGAGTTGAGGAGATGGTGGTGGTAGCGGGCAGAGAAGAAGCGACGACGACGGCGAAGGAAGAGAGAGAGGGAGCGGAGGTGTGGGAGTAGGATAAACTTAAAATTGTATGTTTTTGAAATATTTTTGAAAAAGTTATATATGTTAGGGTAATATTCTGTAATGTTTATACTAACAAGACTTAAAGTTGTTCAAAATCTATTTTGAATAAAATTTGAAAAAACCTAGACATAGGTCTTGTAACCTTTTCTTTTCACATTTATAAATATGTTCTCTTCATTTCACAAATTCAGATTGAGGCATTTATTAAGTTTCTATGCAATGTGTATTATAAGTCCAAATGATAGTAAGACATCTTTACGTACAAAAAGTACTCCTATACGATAAAAACTAGAAATATTATGAAGACTTCTCCATTTATCGTCCTGCAAGACGAGCAAGCTAATTACAGTCACATATCGATCTATCAAATTCGACCAGCACATCCAGATCACCAAGTCATCAATCGATGACAACTTCACAGATCAATTATAATAAGAAGTGTTTTGAAACGAAAGCAAGGAAATCAGGAGCATATAATTAAATATCTTGTACATATGATGTTACATGAGCAGAAGCCACCGTGCAAGCATGATGAAGCATCCATGCACATATACTGGACCATTTTATGCATCAGCAATCAACAATCTTGGCTAACTAAGCGAAAGCTAGCTAGCAGGTTTTGCATGAATTACCGAGCAGGAGGTAGGCAGAGCGGGGTCCTCTTCATGTCGGCAAGTTTGTGATGATCAAGAGACCTTTTGGTCAGACTCGCGAGTGACTCTGACCACACTGCATGCCACTCCAACAGGCCCACATATGTACTCCAACTCCAACTGGTATCCTCTGCTGTCGGAGGATTGTGCTGTCCTCTTGTTGGGTCGTTGGGTTTTATGGGCGAACAGTCCAAAAATTTTCAAGGCATAAAAAAAATTATTTTTTAGGATTTTATTATAAGGTTTAAGGACTTATTTTTAAAATTTAAGGTTCAATTTTATAGGATTAGCGTTTTATTTTTACGGTTTAGGGGTTTTTTTGGGTTTAGGTTTTTTTTTTGGGTTTAGGGTTTTTTTTTTGGAGGTTAGGGTTTTATTTTTATTGTTTAGGCTTTCATTTTTGGGGCTTAGGATTTCTTTTTTAGGATTTAGGATTTCATTTTTGAGGTTTAGGATTTTATTTTTTGGGTTTAGGGTTTCTTTTTTCTTGGGTTTAAGGTTGATATTTTTTAATAAGGTTTTAAATATTTTTTTATAAATTTTTTAAATACAAATATATATACACAACAGCACCAAAGGACCAATTCTCAACGGCAGAGGATCCCTGTCCCTCCAACTCCAGTATTACTCCTCGGATGTGTCATCTCATATTAGTACTCACAAGTTAGTACTCACTTCGTATTAAAATAAGTGAAAAATTGCATTATAACCATAAGAATGGAATAATATGTATATATCGATGATCTAGATAACGAAATTTGAATACTCATATTGATTAGATAGTTTTGATGTCATCTCATGAGAACTCTAAACGAAAGTTTTGAAACTCGTTTGATGACGTGCATCAAAGTAGAATCAAACAATACGTACAGATTCTACATCTTAAAGAGCTCGATAGCCTTATATGAATATATGTGATTGATGTATCTTAGAGACTAACCCTATGGTCTGTATTTATAGAACTGAGAAGTATGTAAGATAAGATATTTTTTATTAATTAAGATATTCTCAAAATATTTAAAATAAATATTTTATCTGAGATAATTAAATAATATAAACACTTGGGCCCAAGGCCACACATCTTTGTTCATATTAATTTAATTTATAATTATTGTATTATTCAATATGTTTTTTTCGTTATTCGCCTTAACAACGTAAAAAAATTACGTCACTGGTCCAGAGGTGAAAAACATAACATTGATGTTTGACGATAATTTTACATAAAACGATGTTTGATTGTCCTGCGAATCGTTCGAAACATGTTCATCTTTATTACTATTTATTTATTTCATCCTTTTTGGAACAGAGTGTATTTATCTATATCAGTTCTATACTCTGGGTGCTCTACTTCTTTTACTGTAGTTGATTCACTTTTTTAACAATTTCATTTTTTGTTCGAGTACAAGAACTTCCCTTTTATGAATATGATAGCAATGACACAGAGTACTCCTTTGAAAAGACAACAATAAAAAAAATGGAGAAGATATAGATCAAATTTGTGACATTATCACGATCTGATCTGATACATATCAAAAAATTGATTTACAATCTGAAGTGATATAAAAAACTAAGTAATACATGTCTTAACAATATAAGAAAATTACGTTATCGGTTCAGGATTGAAGTATATTAACTTAAATTATCATTAATATTTTATGATAATTTTATGAAAAATGATGTTTGATCGTCTCACGAGGTAAATCAAAGTTTGTCTCGACAAATCCTTGATTAAATTATTATAATTATTTTGAGACGGAGAGAGTGCAATAGAACTGAGAGATCCGATGCCCTTTAAGGGGTTGGAAGAAGCGTTAGTTTATGACCAAGACAAAACTCCTTGACTTTGGATGTACAAACGATTTATAACAATTACTCCGTACTGATCCAAAAAATTTATAAATTGTTTTTTTAATAAGACTATATCTACAGATCTCCATTCAAAGTGATCCATTTATGACTTTTTCTTTATAGTAGTGGTATACGACTCTTTTGTGCAATTTAATGCGATATGAGCAAATGATCATTAAAGAATAATAGCGCGCCATGCATGGATGTTGATTAGTCCAATGATCTCGCTGTATGCTTTTGCAAGCAATTTAATACAGTGTTGAAAATGGATAGCGATAATTAATCCAATAATCTTGCTAGATGTATCTTTCGTTAATTATGAATTGCTTAATCAAGTCTAATGCGTGCGTGTTGGGTCCTCGTGCCAATTATTATGATGAACTCGTGTGCACAGTTGATTACTTACACTTCCAAATCATTTGGATTTCACATGGTCCCATATATCATAAAATTTCCGATAAAAGAGGATCTTGTAAAAGGCTAGCTAGGAATATTAGTTTTCCACTAATCTATGTATCTATATAAATATATAGAGTTTATGGAGTGTTTGTGATGGCATAAGTGACTCTAATAATATATAAACGGTTGAGATTAAAACAAAACAAATTAATCAAGAGCTGAGATTAGAATGATATATTTTAATCTTAACAATTCATTTTTCATCGTTTAATCTTAATCATACATTTTTGGACAAATGACCCAAACATACAAAATTTGAATAATATTCACAAAAACATACACGCGGAAAATTTTTTTCCCAAACATACTATTTCATCTCATTCACCTCTCTCTCCTTCCTCCTCGTCAACCTTCTCCGTTTTTCCAAAATATAGGCCGACATCGCCGTCTTCACCTCTACCACCGCACCCCTCCCTCTCGTCCATCACCGCCACCGTCGTTGGAATTTCGATGATTGAGGTGGTGCAACTTGGGGCGTTGTTCGGATTGTGGTATTTGTTCAACATTTACTTCAATATATACAACAAGCAAGTGCGATTTGATAAGTATTTTGTATTTTGGTTATGATTTGAGTTTCGACTTGCTTGATTGTGTAATTTGAGGTATATTTGATGTTGAGTAGTTTGGTGAGGTATTGGATTGGTTTGTTTCGGGGTGGATATGAGCGTTGGTGTTTGAATGTTGTTGAAGTGAATGAGATGAAGTGTTCAGTGCTATCTGATGGATTTGAGGTCATGTATTTTCATATCGAGGATTTGCATGGTGTCTAACTGATGGTTTTGAGGTCAGGTATTTTCGAATTTGTTCAATGCTATATCAGAATAGAGAAGTATGCAAATATTGTGCGGCTTTGAAATGCATGGACAACCAAATGTAACCTTCAAATTGGCTAGTTGTGAAATACTACTATAATAATGTCGTACGATGGGTTTGTTGCGCAGCATCATCGTTGGTTTTCTTGCTTTACCTGATCTTTGAAAATATAACTTTAGATGGTGTGGGAGAATTTATGACATTTATTGGTAATCTTGCTGCTAGCTCTGTTTCGAAACAAAGCGTTAGAATAAACGTTCCTTTTCACTTTTGTATTGACGCGCTATTTTATTTTATACTGACGTTCTATTTTCATTTTTTATTATGCGTTCTATTTTATTTTTGTAATGACGCTCTGTTTTATTTTTGTGCTGGCGCTTAATTTTTTTATACAGGCGCTCTATTTTATTTTGTATTGGCGCTCTTCATTTTTTATTATGCGATTTGTTTCATTTTTGTATATGTGCTTTATTTTATTTGTTCATGTCTTCTGTTTTATTTTTTGTACACGCGCTCTACTTTTTTTATTCATGCGCTCTATTTCATTTTTTGGGTGATGTTGAGATCTGATGATGCATAGTCTCGTATTATTATTATGTTTCATTTTTTATTCATGCGTTTTGTTTTATTTGTTCATACCCTCTGTTTCATTTGTACATGCACTCTGTTTCATTTTATCTTTATAATCAATGCGAAATTTGATCGGGCTTTAGAGTTGAAGAGGTTTGAGAATGATATTCTAGATTGAGGAATCTACTATGGCCAAAGTTTGCCCCCATCCCCGTCGCTGTCGGTGCACCTAGTTCTCTTGTCATGGTTCCCGTCGACCATTTCTGGGAATTCCCTTTCGATCGTCAGTCATCGAAGGGACACTGATTGTGGTGGAATTGGGATTACGTCGGAGAAGATTGGGGTTGATGATGATGTGACTATGAAGTGGTGGTGGTGGTAGGAGGAGTCTGCAGCTAGTAGGGTTTCGAACGATAAGACAATGAAACGCAGGGATATTTAATAACTTATTAAAGGCTAGGGGATTATTTAATTGACACGAAAAAAGAAAAGAAATAAAAATGAATAAGGGCATATCAGGAAGAGAATATGTTTGTTTGTTTGTTTTTTTTTGTAAAAAACAGAACTAGTTGGTAAAAAAAAAAGACATGTACCACATTTTGATAATTAAAAGAATAAAACACAACTTATAGATAATTTTCACAATCTGTAACGTTTGAATTTTTCATAACATATTAACACATAGTAATACAAATGACGTCACTGCCGCTGAGTCCCAACACCTCAGTTAGGTAAAAATTACTTAACCGCTTTAAGTACAGAAATAAATAAAATTCACTTACACATAACTAGTAATATTATCAAATACAGCGAAAATTTATCATTTGTTACATATTTTACTTAGTTCATAAACCATAATACAGTAAATGCACATTAGCACCATAACCTACATCACACCTGTCCGTCGTCTCTAACTCCTGAAAACACAAAGAAGAGAAAAACACAAAAAATAGTAACCGTGAGCTACACGAGCTTAATAACGTGTCGATCCCCTTACCAGGGCTACACGAGAGAGGAAGATAAGAAAATAAAAGCGAAATGACCACTTAGATCCTTTGTTCCAGCATTCTGGAACTTATCATATCAATCTGACATTCACAATTATCATCTTAAAAACACAGTACAGAAAGAAAATAGATACCCTCGGTGTTATAATTATGTCATTGGTGAGACTTATTCAATTTCAACTTATCAAGCTTTATTCAATTTTAGTAAAAAGGATATTCGTTAAAGAGGATCAGCCAAATCGGAGCCCAGGATCTCCTGCAGTGAGTTCTCCTCAAACCAAAACGACTTCACAATGTCGATGAAAGAATATTACCATCAAGTCACTATATAACACATATTGCTGACACAACGCTCTATATGTTTTATACCATGGAGTTATCTCACCAATTATGGATTTACACTCCTTTCACTCACTTATCTTCTTTATACCAATAATCAAGGCATAACACAAACACACACATCATCTTATCACGGCACACAACAGTTGCAGTCAGTATTTTACGTCAGCCACATTTAGTGACTACGTTCATAGATTCCAATGCATATCATTATACTCACGTCCATAAATCTAAACGTTACCTTCTTATTGTAACTTCCTCACACACACCCTCAGCTTGTCCTTTATGTCTTAACAAGCGGCATCTCCAGGTCCTATAACATGATAGGATTCATATATTAATATATTTACTTATGAATATTTGTTCGTACTTCGTGAAAAACCATCATATTAATATTATGAGGTGATGCTGAGTTTTGTAAAAGCCTTTGATACTTATTTTGATTGTCCATGATGATGATTTTATATATTGAATACCATTACAGATATTTGTGAATATTTGGAGCTGTTTTGGGATCAAAACGATTATTCTTGGTCTAGAAGGTTTTAAGATGGCATTTCGACCTTTGGGACGGATATCCCGACCTTTGGGACGGATATCCCGACCTCTGGAACGAGTATCCCGACCTCTGAAACGAGCGTCCCGACCTATGAAACCAGCATTCCGGCCTTTGAAGTGAGCTTCCCGGCCTCTAGAACGAGTATCACGTATTTAATTCTATAACTTTTTGTATACAACTTCAAAAATTATTTCGTAAAGTTCTACATAAATTAGACTTCATAATCTTTCTAGTAAATTAAAGTTTCTGTCATAAAACCATACCAATAATAGCAGTTAATTAGTTCAAGTTTCTATTTTCTGTTAGTTCAAACAGTTTGATCTTACTTCACTAATTTGCTCATAACTCTCTATATATAACTCCAAATAATTATTTGTAAACTGTTTTGAAAATCAGACTTCCATATCTTTCCAGTAATATAAGAGTTGTCTCATAAGTCTTGCTATATAATTTCATATCAAGTCATAAAATCATCTCTGTAACCATTTTTTATAGATTGATTTATCCGTACATTTTGATTTATAACTTAAGATTCTCAACTCTGAATCATAATTTATTAACTTTGTTAGAAACTACACATGTGAGGATTCTACGTAGATTAATATCAGAATTTATCAAAGAGTGTATAATATTTCACAAAATTTTTAATTAAGATGATTATCTTACGGTGAAGGTTCCACGTCTTACTCGCCTTATCACCTACCTTCTCTTCTTCTCCTTAAACTTTTCCTTTTTCTCTTCTCTTGCTTAACTCTAATGTAAGAAGTGTTTTGTTTTGTGTTTGTAAGGAATTTTCAAAGAGAAGAGAGCTTGTATTTATAGAAAAGTAAATCAATTAATATAGTTTAAGTGAAAAATTAGTGGATATTTAGTGCGTGATTAGTGGATAATTAATTTAATTTAGGTGGAGTAGAAATTGACATAAAAAAAAATGAGCACCAAAATTAGGTTTTGGTCATTTCCGTATAAAAATACGATATTTTCGTATTAATATCGTATTTCCCCGTTTTTATGTATTAAGGTTGTATTTCATCCATATTTTATATTTTTTCCCTATTATATTGTCAAGCAGGCCTTTTAACCCCGTAAAATAAATTATAACCTACGATAATTTATTATTATCGTTAATTATCGTGAAACTAAATTTTACGAAAATTTTCGGGTCCTTACACAATGTATAAATATTGATGAATCCAAATATGTAAAAGATAAATGATGAATACAAATATATAAAAGATTAATGCGTTCGATAAAAATCTAACAGTGATAATTAAATATCATTTATTTATATAACATATTTTTTTTTACTGTAACACTATATAAAGCCTGTATATGTCGATATAGGATATTACAGTTCAAAATTGAGTTATTTTTGAAAAAATAAAATAAAACATTAGTTTTGAAAACAACAAGTTTAGACTTAAGTAATCTAAGAAAATCTTATTATAGAGATAAATTGAAAAGTAGATTTATTAGATATTAGGGCAGAAATAGATATTTGATATATAACACATAAATCATAAAAATGGATAAACAATAAATACCACATCATAATTAATACATTGTTGTTTGAAAAGAATTATCCAAAGATATCACTTAGCCAAATAAATCACAATTAGTACCCTATCTCGGAAGTATCCCATTTTTTTTCCTCTTTTTGTTGTTTCAAAATTCGAATCTATTCTCATTAAGTATAAAACCATAAATATTGGTGATGTAGTTAGCGGATACATCATGTAGATACATAAATCAAACATGAAACACTGTATATACCTTAGAAATGACATTTGGAACACATTTTTACGGATGACCAAATGATGAAATCGATCCAAAAACTCATTTTTAAGATCTACATTGATTATGTAACTTCATTAAGAGAGATACATAAAGATTAAAAAAGAAAAAAAAAAGATGGATTTGTAGGCGTTTTGGTAGTTAAGAGGTTTGGATGTGGATTAAATAGATATATTAAATATTTTTTTGATAATTAGATGTAAATTATTTAGATATAATTAATGTATGACTAACCAAACTTGATACAAAAAAAAGAAAAAGAAAAAGAAAAACAAACAAATTTTGTTAGCAAGAAATCCTAACCTAACTTTATATATTTATAATTAATCTTCCTAACCTAATTTTATATATTTATAATTAATCTCTTATAACACTAAGCTCTGTTCCCATTTCCATCACTTTGCGCGCTCTCTCTCTCCTCTCTCCCTCTCAATAAATCACCTGCAACAACAATGGTGATATCATGTTATGTAGCTTCATTAAGAGAGATGCACAAAGATTAAAAAAGAGAGAAAAAAAAGATGGATTCCTAGATATTTTGTTAGTTAAGAGGTTCGGATGTTTAACTTTAGATGTGGACTAAATTGATGTAATAAATATTTTTTTTGATAATTAGATGTAAATTAATTAGATATAATTAATATATGACTAACCAAACTTGATACCAAAGAAAAACCAAATTTTATTACCAAGAAACCTAACCTAACTTTATATATTTATAATTGATTTCTTATAACACTCAGCTCTGTTCCCATTTTCATCACCTGCCTCTCTCTCTCTCTCTCTCTCTTTTCTTTCCCTCTCAATAAATCACCTGCAACAACAATGGAGATTAGTCTCTCTTCGTTTCTCTCTTCATAGTTACTGCGGTTCTTCAATCAACAATTTCTCATTTGTTTTTAAAGTTGAAATTTGAACTTTACAAGTCTCGATCAATTAGATTTTTTTAGGTTTTGATGGTGGTTGTTATTGTGTTTGTTGTGAAGGTTCGTGGTGTAAGGATCCGAAAATTTTATAAAATTTAATTTCATGATAATTAAAGTGAATAGTAAATTATCATACGTTATAATTTATTTTACGAGGTTAAAAGGATTATTTGACGATATAATAGGGGCAGAATGCAAAATATGAATGGAATATAACCCTAATACGCAAATATTAAGAAATATGATCTTAATATAAAAATATCATATTTATAGGATAATGAATTAAACCTAATTTTGATACTTATTTTTCTTTATGTCAATTTTTACTCTACCTAAATTAAATTAATTATCCATTAAATATTCATTAATATATCCACTTAAATTATTTTAATTGATTTATTTTTCTATAAATACAAACTCTCTTCTTCTTGAAAATTTCTTACAAACACAAACAAAACACTCCTTACCATATAAGATTAGAGTTAAGGAAGAAAACAGAAGAAGGAAAAGTTTGAGGAGAAGAGGAGAAGTTAGGTGGTAAGACGAGTACGACGAGGATCCTTCACCGTTATTAAGAGAAGATGATCATCTTGGTTTGAAATTTTGTGAATAATTATACACTCTTTGATAAATTCTGATATTAATACATATTGAATTCTCATATATCTAGTTTTTAATAAAGTTAATAAATCATGATTTAGAGTAGGAAATCTTAAGATGTAAATTAAAATGTGCGGATATATCAATCTATAAAAACACTTGTTACAAAGATGATTTTGTGGCTTGTTATGGAATTATATAGTAAGATTTATACGACAAGCCTTATATCACCGGAAAGATATGGAAGTCTCGTTTTCAGAACAGTTTATAAATAATTGTTTGAAGTTTTATGCAGAGAGTTATGAGCAAATTAGTAAACTAAGATCAAACTATCTGAATTAGCAAAAAAATATAAAATTGAACTAATTAACTATTATTCTTGGTAAGATTTTATGATGAAAATTTTGATTCACTGAAAATATTATGAAGTCTAGTTTATATAAAATTTTACGAAATAATTTTTAGAGTTGTATAAACGAAGTTATAGATTTAAATAAGTCGAAAAGTCAAGTTGGATAAAATCTAGGACACCCATTCCAAAGACCGAGAAGCTTGTTCCAGAGGCCGGGACGCCCGTTCCAGAGGTCAAGTTAGTTTGGTTGGTTGTCCTCAGAAATTATTTTTTAAATACGGAAAAATATAATAAAAAAGAAAGAAAAGGTTTCTCTCTCTTTGAAAGAGGTTTTTTTTTTTTTTTTTTTATAAAGAAAGCTAATGTTTAAAATGCCTAAGATGTCTATTTTTTATTTTTTGTTTTTTTAAAGGTCCATTGCTCTTACTTTGGTGTTTGCTTATTGAGCTAAGATAAAAAAAAAAAAAACAAAATAAAAAAATATCATTCTTTCTTTTTTACAAATGACATTTATGATATTCATCACATCCGATAAACTCATTCTATTCTAAAATATCTTCTTTAAATCCTCGGCCTAGGTTTTAAACAGCCTAAGATGTGAATGTATGGGTTTTTTGTTTTTGTTTTTTTTTTTTTTAAAGAAGGTCTATGACTCTTAATTTGGTGTTTGTTTTTCGAGGTCATGTAAACAAGATCATTTTTTTACAACGATATTTATGGTATTCATCATATTTTGCAAACTCATTCTTTCCTAAAATATCTTCTTTAAATCCTCGACCCACATTGTTCACCAAAATATCCTTGACTATATATCACATTATATATCATCGATCGCAAAATTCAAACAACCTATGTTGACAATAACTCCTAAGAAAAACTAATTGAGAATAAAAGAACCCACTAAAAATAATGAAAAGTACAAAAACCCACCTATAAAAGAAACAACTTGAACATTACATATCATTATGCTAATAAATTCATAATGTCACAGATGATGATATACATGATGTTGTCTCAGATGTTGTCGACGATCCAACTGTTGCAGCGGACATCGTCTCTTGAGAACTCCTAGACGGATCATAAGATCCATTGATTTTTTTCCGTTGTTCTTAATAGATGAAGCTTATGCTTCGAAGTTTGCGTTCAAAATTTGAGTAGATTTTTTCGATTTAGAAAATGACTATACTCTGTTTAATTTGGATTTTGATCTAGATTGTGACTTGTTGATAGATCTGCAAGGTTTAACTGAATTTACATCGGGTTTTGTTTGGTTGATTTGTGGACTGGATTGTTGATAATTGATTTGTGAATTTTGATCTAGATTGTGATTTGTTTGTGGATCCATTAGGTTTGATTTTGCATCGGGATCTATTTGGTTGCTCTGTGGAATGTGTTGTCGATAATTGATTTATGGACTTCGATTATGTAAGAAGGCGGAGAAGAAGTCGATGATAATCACGTTGGAGGAAGAGTTTTCGAGAAAGTTGAGGGTCAGAAAGAGGGTTAGGTTAAAAAAGGTTCATCAAGACACAAGAAGACCATGTGCAAGTGCAAGCTTTGGACATATCCGTGGTTGTTTGGAGTTGGAAAGAAAGTTGTTCCTGCTGCTACCGCCACAGCCGCCGCTGCTCCGGCCAAGGTCGCTGCCCCTGTCGCTTTCCTAGATCATAGTGCTGCTCTCACAAGTCTTGAGGTTGCTCCTGCCACTGTCGTTGGTGCTCCCGCAACTCCAATGAAACACCAAGACATGGTGACAACCTAGATCCTATGAGAGAATTATGGAAAGAGTCCTCAACATATTTTTGCATAAACCAGTATCTAATCCAGTGTGATATAGTACCTAAGCATGTAATCGAGTCTTTAGTAATACTTATTCCAGTCTTTGATGATAATAAGAATCAATATCTGTATATAGTTTCTTATACTGGTGCAAATAAATATAGTTCATTTTCAATGGAATTTGATATCCATACAAAGAGATCTGCCAATCTTCTTTCTCTTGTGCTAGGATATTATGCAAGAAGAAGGTAATGGTGATTATTGTTATTGGTGCATTGTGATAGACTCAGGGAGATGAAGCTTCGTCCATCGATGAACGAGCACCAACTTTTGCAGACGTACTCGAATCTCAGTAAGGTCAAGACGGGGAGTTTAGGCAATATCACATACCATAACTCAGATGGCAGATCATATCCTCATAGTTCCAAACTTTGTTTTTGAACTCGCAATTCGACTACTTATTCTCCACATTATCAAATTCCATACTCGCTATTTGGCATATCAAAGACTCTTATCTTTTGAATAATGTCAGAGAAAAGTTAACGCACACACACATATATACATATATATACACATTTTTGTATTTAATAAAAGATATGCACCAAATCTTATTCTTTCCTTTTTGTGAAAAGATAAGTAAATTTTCTGTATTTAATAAAAGATAAATAAAACTTTTTCTTTTTAATTAACAAAACAACGATGTCATGGCTTCAAATCCTCACTGTCACATTCACAAAATAGTTTATAGTTTTAGTAGTCTATGATCAAGGAAGAGAAAAATATTTAGGGAAGTTAAGATTATGGATACTAAGCCACATCAAATACTTGAATATTATAGATACTTATTTATACTATAATCAAGTATCCTTCCAAAATCCTTGAACGGCAAAATCCACCAGAATATCCAACATATTGATTCAAATATTTACATTTTAAATTTACTCATCTCTTTTTTTTTTTTTCTTTAGAAGTTTACTTATCTTTCAAGAGAATATTTTCTTGGATTGGTATATTGGGCCTTTATGAGTTATAACAACATATCACAACATTCAAGCACCTATATCAAACCATTATAACAACATATCACAAGGGAGTTGTGCTTATCTCCGATACATCATGAACAAAGTAAAAACTTTAAAGCGTAATGGAGAAGTCATAAAAAAAAAGGGGCTTTTAATGACTATGGACATTTACTCGTTAATGAGTGGGTTTAGCACTATAAATGATATCTTTTTTGTATGTGTGTTGGTAAATTAAATCCAATGGATTTTTAGTGGTTAACGTGGTCATTGTGCTTCTAATGTCTAAAATAATTGTTCTATATGATTAACACTTCACTTTTGATTTTGTAGCATAAATATAGAAGAGCAATGCCCTTGTGTTACAAAAGATAGCTAAGGAGTTACTTCAAATAATCAAAATATCATTTTGAGTAGTGTTTTTTATGTTTTTTATTTTTTTAATAATTGTTCAAAAAATAAGATGATTACGGAAAAATGTTGAAGGAGATGAAATTATCATATTTATTATAACTCATTTCACAAAGATAAAATTTTATCAAACAAGGAGAAAATCACATAATCCCTTATGATTCGAAATTTCTTGCATGTCATGGTTCATTTTTTATTTTTTTTTGTTAGGTTGAGTTACTAAGTATCACAAACACAACCTATATAAAAAACACAACTTAAAATGATGTTTTGAGGATTTGAAGCATCTCCTTAGCTGTCTTTTGCTGCACAAAAGTATTTCCCATATAGAAACATAGAAAAACACAATATAACGCTCATGCATAAATAGTTTAGATTACCTATAAAATTTCAATAAATCAGCTTGGACACAAAACAATAAAATTATGGGACATATATTAATCATCCATGCTACAAATGGTTGAAACTAGTAATTTCAATGATCTCATATTTCTTTTACACATAAAAGAAGTAAAAAGCAACACATATCAATCAATCATCCCAGTACACCTGTCTCCCATCAAGTCTTCATTCTCCTCAAATGTCAATTAAATCCTCATCACCACCCCTCCTAGACCTCCATCACAAAAAAATTGATCATTATATATTGGCCTTCATATGACTAGTAGGATATTTAAGATAAATTATTGCAGAAACATAAACATTGTCACAGGTTGTCTGACAGTACATGGCTTATGACCCAACACGGCTACTCCAATGGGTGGTTGAAGACTCGTGCCACCAGATATGTTAAGTTATTATAGTGGTCATGACTTAACGGCGTGCGTGATTGTTTCTGTCGAGCCCACTCTTAAGTCATATGGGCCGAATGTGGAGACCATGCAACCCGATCGTTTGTATTGACACTTTTTGAGTCATGAATATCGAAAGCATGAGACATGTTTCTTCATTTACGGAAGTTGCCTTCAACGTCCTTTAACCTTGATACAAGCGAACAACATGAATCAGTTGGTTGTTCGAGCAAATAAGTCTATTGTATTTTTTTTTCTTTGATATTTTAAATATATGATTCAATATATTATCATGACCTTTCTTTTATGTTCGTTTTATATTCAATATGCTTTTTCTTTGAGACGTTGTCTAAATTTTGTGCTCTTAGACCACCAACCTCAAGCTCCTTGGAGACTATTCGATTTGTTTGTTGCAATACTTCCTCGAATACCACAAGTTTATGTCATTTCTCAAGTGTGACTGCATCGACACGGAGGGGAGAACATATCTAACTCAGATTTATTTCTGCATGGATTAGAGAGGTACGTTTTCAGAGTTGAAATGACAAATACACTTTCAATTCGAGTCGTTATTGCAGGAATGCACTTGACAAATACACTCAGATTTACGTGTAGCAGTTTTTCTCTTTAGCTTGAAATAAGCGCTTGTTGATTAAGCGCATTGCAGTGTCATGTGCGACTTAATAGTTTTCACTCCTGTTTTGTTAGTCTTTTCCTGCATTGTCATGTACGACTTAGTAGTTCCTACTCCTGTTATCTTAGTCATTTGATGCTTTGTCAACTAATAGATATAACCTTAGTTGTTTTAATGTCTAGTATTTCATTACAGCAAGATTAAGACAAATGTCGTTGCTACAACATAATGTATGAACATCATAGTTGTAAAGTGGAATATTGTTTGTTAATTCAAATATTATAGATTCATGTACTCTCTCTGCCGACCTTCCCACGTATACTTTCTTCTGTTAAATAATTCTTATAGCACTTTCAAGAATGATATTATATAACACGTTTCATGATGAACTTTTTTCTTATATCAAACAATTTATACCGTATAAGTTATAATAGCACGACTAATGTTTCATAATTTGTGTATATCAATGTTTGATCGTCTTACAACATTGGTCAAAGTTCACCTTGATAAATACACAGTCATAATATTATAAAAATCATAGAAGATGAAAAGTACTCCTTCCGTTTTCTAAATGAATGAAACATTTTTTACTTTTTTCCACTATTCAGCACACATTTTAAGAAATTTCGGTTTGTGTCTTAACAACGTACAAAAAATAACAACACTCGTCCAAGATTGAAGTATATAGCTTAAATGATTATTAATGTTTTACGATAATTTTTTGAAAAATATTGTTTGGTTGTCCCATGTCGGGAGTCAAATTTGCATTGGCGAACTACTCCCTCCGTACATAATACATGCAATATTTATCTATTTGAACAGTCCCAATATATTTGCAATATTTTCTATTTTGATACACATTTAATCTAAAATATATGAAATCAATCATATTATGTTACAATGCATTCTACTATCCCCTGCCACAATTATAACAATAAATCTTATTATCATTATAAAAATATCTTTTCTTCAATAAATCACATAAAAATTCAACACATATATATATTCACTCGGAATCAAACCATTACAACTAAATTGGAATGGAGAGAGTATTTGTTATGGGACGGTAGGAGTGTTCATTTAATAAAAAGATTGATTGACAACCTCAAATTATTACTTTCTCCGTCCCATATTATTTGTAACACTTTCTTCTACTGTCCCAAAACATATGTAACGCTTTTATTTTTGAAAAATTTTTTAACATAAATAATGTCAGATCATTGCAGTATACTCCTCTAACTTATCTCTCAATTGCTACAGTAAACTCCACAACAACTAAAAAAATACCCCCTCCATCCAGCAATAAACGTAACACTCGTCCACGTAAACAATAAAATTGACGGTGTTACAAATGATACGTGGGACGATTAAACGATGTTTTTTTTATACGCATTTAAGGTGAAACATCAAACATAGTATTAGTAACGAACTATAACCACCCTAAACCAAAATAAAATAAATACCATATCGTATACTAGTAAAAAAAAATAAAAATACTCCTTACGACTCATTTTAATTGTAACAGTTTGATTGTGCGTATTTATTGAAGCTAAGTTTGACTCGCGTATCTGGATGATCAAACACTATTTTTTTAAAAAATTATCGTGAAATACTAATGATACTTTAAGTTACGTACTTCAACCTGACGTCAGTGACATAACTTTCTAGCATTATTAAGACGACAAACGAACCTTTTCAAAATGGGGAGCTTTCCTATCCCACATATTCAGCTGCTCCACCTCAAGAGAAGAGGTCATGGGTTCAACCCTTTGAGTGTTCAATTGACATGTTATGGTTGAGCACATCGACTTCGACCATTTTAAATGGGTTACAGGGTTTATGGAATATTCTGTGATTCAAAAGAGGATTTCTTCGAGATGAATCTTTAAAACAGAAATAAATCTCCTCAAAATACATGTTAAATAATAAAAAAAGTCAAATGCTATAATTAAATTGAAACGAAATGAGTATATTTTATAGTGGGATTTGGAGCTTTATGTGTGCTATATTTTTGTGAGATTTGATGAAAAATGAACATTTTGTTAGTGATAGTTGGTTTATAGTAACAGTTGTGAAAGGAGTTAGTGAGATGTACTATAGCAGGACATGGTTGATTTTATATTTTTTATATAAAATGTTTACTAAAATTAGAAAGGTTATAAGTAAATTGAGATTAAGAATGTTAATTGGTGCGGTTTCGGTTATTCGGTTATGTTTTTTGTCGGTTTCGATTATGATGAACAAAACCATAACCGAACCGATTAATAATCGGTTAAGCTTTTCAAAATCATAACCATTTATTGTTCGATTTTGGTTAATCGGTTATATAAATGGTTATGATTAAACGATTAATCAATTTCTTAACCGGTTATGGTTAATTGATTAATTAAATTAATGGTTTGTAAATGGTTCTCAATCATTTTTAAATGATTAATCGGTTAAAATCGAGTGAATAATTACATAAAATGATTTATTTATGGAAAAATAATAGTTGGTTATACATCTTATTGGTCGATTTGGTTAATTGGTACTCCAATGTTATTTGGTTATTTGGTTAATGGTTATCCATTTTCACAAATATGGATCTTCATCATCGACATCTCTAGCAACTGACGTAATTTCTTGGTGTCATAATATGACATGACATGGTCATATAGGACAAAGAAAATACTAAACAAGATCTTAAATTTTTCTTTCGATTCGTTCCGACAATCCAATTTATGCTAGTATTTATTCCTAACGTAAGTAATCTTTTTTTTCACTTCTACGTTCTCCCCAAACAGAATGAAATGAAAATAACTCCACTGTATAATTTATCTCGATGCTGATGATGATGATGATGATTTTGCATAGATTCGTTAATTGAGTTTATGTTTCCACTCAAGCAAACCAAGTTACATACTCCAAGGTTATCATTCATCTATCCTTTAATGTGTCATCCATCAATCAAAATACCATCATTCATCCTTTCATACACATTTTCCAAGTGCCACAAACCACGACTCCAAAGAAAGAAAACAATGGAGGGGCAAAACCGGAAAGAAAAGAAAAAACGTTGAGGGCTTTGAACCACAAATACACCCCACCATCGGATACCAATATACCACTACCAATATACCAATATACATCAGCTAGCAGACTCACCCCTTCTCCACACCCACCCATCTGCTGAATATATATTCACGGGTGATTCATCTTTTCGGTTTTTGTTTCAACTTTTTGTTGTTCTTCTGCTAGCTTTCAGATTCTTGCTTTTTTGCTTTTCCATTTTGATGAAAGATTTTCAACTGCTTTGATGAAAGCTTTTTTTTTTTTTTTTTTGGTTTTTCACATTTCAGGCTTTGATGAAAAATCATACGTAGTTCATAAATGAAGGACTCCGATTTTTGATTTATACATAGTGTTTGATAATACTTGTTACTTATCTGTGTCCATATGACCTGTTCAATATTAGATTCTATGACTCGATTTTTTCTGTACATATGACGATATATGAAGTGTTTATCATGAATGAAAGTCTATGAAACTGTGATACCCAAGTTGTGGTTATGACGATGATGTATATTTTTGACCATGCCAAATATTTGACATGACATTACTCGCAAGTAGTATATCTTTGACATAACATTACTCACAAGTAGTATATCTTTGACATGACATTACTCACAAGTAGTATATCTTTGACCATGCCAAATATATTATCAACAGCACTCAATGGAAGATTGTAATGCTATTTGAATTTCATAACCCTAGTAGCAACGGATAAAAGTGATTCCTATCCATTGTATAATGACATCTCAATCTTTTGCAACATTGAAAAAAAAAGACCTTCATATTGTGGAAGAGGATCTTCTGGAACATTGAATCCGACATTCTCATGTTCATTATCCATGTACATATATGCCTGAATGCATCATGAACCATATTTTTGAAAGAGAAGTGTATGGGCTCCGTATTTGTTGAGGTAGAAGCATTATGCATAAAATCACTTGACGCAGACTCCTCTCCATGATGTGTCCAACACTCATAACCGGGTTTGAAACCCCTTCTATATAGATGTATTTTGATTACATCTATTGGTTTGAAAGGAATGTTGACACAGTTCACACAAGAACACTTCGAGTATCCAGGAGAGTTGAAAGGATTGTGTGTAATTACAAATTCAATGAACTCATCTACCTTACAA
>JAOVYX010009923.1:12718-34136 GCA_035668315.1 Drosera spatulata | reverse complement strand
GTCCAGGAGCTGGAAAAACTTGCTATCGATTATGTTATCTCAGCGCCACATACTGCCGACTATGTGCCAAAGATCGATCTGCCCACAGCTGACTATCAATATGCCAGACAAGTTGAAGAATTTGAAAGGAACAAGGAAATGGATGCGGAGCAATCAACTAATATTTCATCAGTAGCTAGTTCCTCTTCCTCATATGTGAATGGCGATGTAGAGGAGCTTGAGGTATCATGCTATTCTAGCACTTTCTTCTTTTATCATAGTCAATGAGGCTGGCGCCATTCCTGTTCTTCCTTTGTGGGAGCCTAAACTGAACGCAGGTCTTGATGGTTATTGTGAAGTCATCTTGTTTTGTGTTTTCTTATTCTTTCTTTCTCTCTTTCTTTTTGCATAGCTTTTTGTGCTGTATATTTGGATGAGGAAGTGCTGTCTTTTGGGTTATGCTACTGTACATGGTTGGTCAATCGAAAAGATTAGTTTACTTCTAAGATTACGTTGGTCCGCATTCATAGAGTTGCCCTATGCCATATATGTAGTGTGTACATATTGCATTCTGGCTGTACTGTTCAATATTTGCTGAGTGCTATATTTCTTCAGCTTTGCCAGCTGCTCCTCTAGTTAGAGAACCTGTATTTTCTGCTCTAGGAAGATTTAAAGTTTCCTCCTTACTTGGAGGCGGCTGACTAGTGATTCCGTGACTGAGATGAAGCATTGCTTCTCGTTATGGCGATGATAGTTTGCTGCTGTTTTATTCTGTTACCATGTTTTCCGACTGAGTTTTGATGGTTGCTTGTTATAGTCCATGTACCATGTGGAGGCATGTAAAGAGAGAAGAAAGTTGTCCTCTCTATGGCTATTCATAAGGTTGCAGGGCCATATTATGCCAACTATCTTTTGGTTCTGTTTTTGAAGGGCCATACTATGTCTTCTATCATTTGGTTCTAGTTTTCCATTCGTTTTCTTAGAATCGCTTAACCATGTTAAATCACAACCTATGGCTAGCTACCTCCAATTCCTAATAAGGAATTGGGTGAGAACCTCACTCAAGCAATCTTGCCCTTGACGACACAAATATACAGGAATGCCTGATAATCGCTCATGATACAGCACTTAGTGGCAATTGTGGTGCCTTCACTTTTCAATCCAACTCTGGAATTGTCATGCTGTAGCGTGCCTGCTTTAAATTTACTGTTGCTGGTGATGATTGACATCGGTGTAGTTTTTCTGTTGGCCGACTTTTGCAGTCCATGATCTACTAACTTTTGATGTGCATGACGGTTCTGCGTCTCAGTTTCTAAATCTTCCGTTTCCTCTCATGCAGGCTTCTGAACTATCTGCACCACTGCCTGATACTGTCATTCCTCCGGCACAAAAGAAACCACTCATCAGGTATTAACTTATCATCTTGCTGATATTCAGTTATCTGTTTTCTGTATTTGTTGAATTGAAACATCAAAGTCTTCATAACTCTTGGAGACTAGATTACATCAACTTTCTGGTGCAGACTCTGTCTCGAGCATGTGCAGTGGATATTCGTCACTTTGTAACCCAAGAAAATAGTAGGGAAAAAAAATATTGTAACAGTTATTCACTAGTTCAGTTGTATTGCACATGAGTTTACCTTGATCTAGGCATATTATTCTGAATATTGCAGGCTGAGTTTCACGTCCCTGGGCAAAGCCTCCAGTAACAGCTAATGGAATGATGTTTGCGTTCAACCTGGCGCCTCCAAGCCAGTGGTACCATTTTGCAAAGAAGAATACTGTAATTGTTCATTCGGCATGTGACGGCAGCGCCATAAGATGATAAATATCTTGTTAGTTTTTGCTTTGTTCTCTGCTTTTCGTCCCAGTCGCGAGCCCCATGTACACTAAGTGAAACATGGAAGTTGAACATCAGGGGAGAAGCTAATCATCGAGAATGTAATAAAACATTGTGAATGATAATCTATGTTCTCGGAATGATGTGAGAAGATAATGCTGTCGCGATAGTAATATGTTTTCTATGCTTAACGAACACTTGTAATATCCTTTTAATGATACGCGGACCTGATTTATGGTCCAATGTTTAATGCTTCAGGTTACGACTTCACGCTGTAAGCTAATTTCTGTTGTATGCTTCACGCTTTCTTGGAATGGACTGCTTGACGGAACGTTATCATCCTTGTTTCCCCTTTGCTGCATGCCCTCGTCTTCTGGCCAGATGCTGTTCGAGTTGGCATTGGCGTGACTCAAAGTGATAGGGAAACGATGCCATCATATAATATTCTATTCCATTCCCTTCTTGACACGATGATTCCGAAATTTGTTCTTGTACGTGCTCAAGGAAAATAGTAGACGTTCAACGGTAACCTGCATAGTCTGTTCTTTAACTATATAACATTTTGCAAAATGCTGGACAGAGACGTCGATCTCTATTTGTTCATCAAGTTGCTCAAAACAACATGATAATATTATTCACTTCCACATTGCTTGCAGCTCATATTCATGCACTTCTGGGCAGATTCACTAAGTCTGGAAATTAGGTACATTGACAATTATCCTAAACCTGACAGAATCGTGAATCTATATCTCCATATAGTTTGTCGGCCATTCCATATCGTAATGTTCCTGGTGATATGCAAGATTCCACAGGACTATCAAAGAGATAGCTAGCGCGAACCATCTTCTGTAACTGTATTCGCATGCTGATAGGTGACTCTCTGATGCTTGTTAGCAATGGGCGAGAGAGATTTGAGTTTGAATCCCCTGATTGGCCAGCCTCCCTGTTGACGACACACAGATAATATCAGCACAACCGCAAGTAACTGTTAAAGAGGAGGATGATACACGACAGGCTGACAAAATGAAACCCTTACGCCGCAAATGAATCAACAGAGCAAGCGCCATTGTTCTCTCCTTGGTAGAGCTCCCTCGTCAACGAAGAAGTCGTGTCCAAGAAATAAAGCACAGCAGTCAAGCCACAGCAGCACAAGAACATAGGAATTGCACCAAAAATCCAAAGCATAAGAGGGAAGGACAAGTAGAATGCTCGTAATCCAAGCGACCAAAAGATGCTTCCCCGATTCAATTTCTTCGTGACATACTCAATGTTCTCCCTTCTGCTAGCCGAGGATGGCCAGGAGACGAAGAAGCTCACATGGGCGTAATACCTGGTGTACTGTAGATAGCAGAAGAATGCTAGGAGGAAGCAGATTAATATGGCAAAATACTTGTATGTATGAACCGAACTTGCAGAAGAAAGTTTCGTCGACGAGGAGTTGCTGGATGTCACGGACGGACTAATTTATGAGGTTCGCGTTGAGGAATTGTCATAGAGTTCTTCACATTTTTCTAGACAATTCCATACTTTTCTAGGGTTCTCCGGAATTCTTTACACAAATCTCCACAAGAACACATTACCTTTTGATCAAACTCACACCAGCAATCGTCGCAATCCCCGATATCAAACCCTTTGAGGCATTTCATCTAGCGCGTAACGGGCAACATGTCTTCGACTTGAAAACAATCCCAACAACTTGCACGATCCCAAAATTTTAAAAGGGCCACAAGCTTTTCAAACCAAATCAGTTGTCAAAGTGAATCCGGTCCGTTGCAGCATTGACTTGTCGGATCTGAGAAGAAAAACTGCTGCCGGGTTTTGATTAGAAAGTCGAAACGCCAACTACAAGTCATCCACGCTGTTACTATGAGTCTCTGCATTGGTGGATAGTGATAGCAGTGTCGTAAAAGTTGAGAAGTTAATGCTAGTAGAAGTACATATCATGAAAAATTGTACGGTTATAAAGGTCTCGTTTGATGTGATAAGATCGAATAATACGCTAGCACATAGATCAGTAATCCCTTCGAGATATGTTTGTTTTGGGGATTAAATGGATGAGATAAGCCTTAAGCGCTCATTTTATGTTTGTTTTGGGATTTTAGAGTTTAAGAGGTTGAGATAAATTATCTCATCTAACTAACTTAATCATCCATATAGAGGACTAATGAGTGGAGAAAGGAAAGGATAATTAGTCCTAGGACTACTAGTCACGTGGGATTAAGTCATTTGCGTAGGACTTAATCAAATTTAATCTTATTTCCTTTCGTTTAACACATTTGGACGCTGGAGTGGTCTAAGTAATTATATCCTAAGCAATTATCATGTTCAAATAAACACATGACTAATTATTAAGAAAAATTGGACTAAATAGACCAGGATTATTAGTCCCGAAATTAATAATCCACAATTGATACAGAAATTGTTTATCTCATCTTATTTTTCACAGACCTGTTTGGTATAAACGTGATTGTGACACTAAATTTTAAAACAAAGCTAATCAAAGATCGGATGGCGTGCAACGATGGATGGTCGACGGTGGGACGGTAGGCGACGGTGGGACGTCGGGCAACGGTTAGATGACAAGCGGCAGTTGAACGATGCGCGGCGATCGGTATTAGGCGGCCAAAGGACGGTCGGCAGTCAATTGTGTGCCGGTGACGATCGAGGTGTGCGGAGTAAGGGGTTGAGTAGGTGACAATCGAGGGTCGGGTGGTGTGCGGGGTCAGGGGTCTAACAGGCGGTGGTCGAGGATCGAGCGGTTTGCGGGGTCAAGGGTCGGGCGGGCGACGGTCTAAGGGTCTTGCGGCATGCAAGGTTGAGGTCGGGAGGACGGCGATCCAGGGTCGGATAATGTGCGCGATCGGGGATCAGGTGGCGAGGATCGAGGGTCGGACGGAGTGGGAGACTTGGGGTCGGGCGGGCGACGATCAAGGGTCGTGCGGTGTCAGGGATGGGGTCTGGTATTTTAACCTCTGCGACGATCGTTACAGTCATAAAACTCAAATCTTTCAGCAGGCAAGCAGTGTAAAGATCGTTATAGTGTCCTATAATGGTCATTATACAGGTCAACATGTAAGATTCAGTTTATTTCGTCAAATTTCGAATTGTATTCGGATTTTCCATAAATACTGAGTATTTTTTTTTTTGATTTTTAGGGAGATTCTCAAACTTCTAGATCAGATTATTTTTTTCTACGCTTTTGGAGATCGGATTTTGGTACAACGTTATGGATTTCTTCAATTCGTCATCATATCTTCTTTTTTCTATACTGTATTATCTTTCTTTCTCTGTTTATTTACAATTATGGTTGTGATGATGCATGTAATGATGATGTATGTGATGATGATTGATATAATAAGTGAGTAATTATATAATAGGGATAGATTAATGAAATTCTAGATAAAACAGATTATGAGATAAGATAGATCACCAAAATCAGTTTTGTTTGTTAAGATTGATGCATGAAATTTGACATTAATCCATTATATGTTACGAAATCAAATAGCTTGATCACCAGCTGATGACATAACCTGTCTATTAATCGCGCTAAGTGACTAAATTGATTATAAATAATAATTCTTTATTTAAGCTCATTGTTTATGACGTTATGATTGATTGCATGTGAATATGATAGTTTAAACTCTTTGCTATTAATATTCATGTTTAGTTTATTCTCTTGATTTGATTCAATTTATTTATTTTTAACATAAACGAGTGCATCGGTATGTTAGCGATAGATAGATCAGGTTAATTATACAAGTTCATTGATAATTAACAATGTATAGCGAAGGTGATACTTTATGCCCAAAGGCATAAAGTAATCACGACCAAACTTATCTAAATAACGAATCTATATAATATTCATACATGATTGATCATAAAAAGTTAGAATGTAATTATTGGATTTTTCTATATTTTTTATCATATAAGAAAACGCCTCAATCCATTTCTTCCATAAGTTTAGATTATTTTAATTTAATTTCAGTCATTTAATTTGTTTCATTAGTTAAAAACCAAACCCCCCATCTTAGTTTTCATAATTATAATAACTCTTTATAGTGACTAAAAAGAAGAATAAATAATATTGTGATCGTTCCTGTGGGTTCGACCCTTACTTTTACTCCTATATTATTTTATATATTTTTAGAGTGAAAGTGAGTGCATATATTTTTAATTTGACGTGTTTACGACAACACGCATCAAATTTTGACGAACGACGGTGCGACTAGTGGTGTTGAAATCGTTATCTCGGTAGATGGGATTCATAATATCTTGGGAAGAGGTAAGATTAATGATAAGAGCATTAGAGATTTTATTTCTATTAGATTAATAATTTTGATGCTATTTTTTCTACTAACATAGATTAGTAAGATTAGTCATCCGATTCCACCTTTTCGTGTATATCAAATATGACCAAAAAAAAAAAGAGAATTCGTTGCTAACAATATTGATATGCACATAAGTTTATGATTATCAAATCTTTTGTTCAATTTTTTCCTCTTCTGTCTTTTTTAGTATTACCTTTAGTACATTTCGTAAAAGAAAAAACATTTAATACATTTTTTAATGATTATTACATTTTTTAATTTTAAATTTCTACCGTTGAATTTGGGTAATAATACATAAGTTTATGTATTGATAGCATCAAACTTTCTAAACCCTTATATACATTTTATTAAACCAAACATAATACTCTTATTACATTGCTCTTACCAAACAATATTAACATCAAATTGAAATGTTAGTATATAGTCCAAAATTTAACTAGTTATTAACATGATGGTATAATCGATTTAAAAGTTCATCCAGACTCCAAAAACAAAATGAAGTTACTAAGCATAACATAATAAATCTGTTAAAGTGCTCCTGTGATTCTGATATATATTGTTAAGATATTGATGTCGCTCACAGATTTCACTGTTTTTGTTTTATTATTTTATCATGTTATTATTAATTTATGTATCATTGTTATTCATTCACTTCAATATTTTAACCGGGTTTCAATCGTTTTATTTCTCAGTTGTCCGATTGATTGTGTGTATTCCATAATTGTGATTGCAGTTGATTCTGATGAACATATAGCAGAAGGTCCCTTTCTCCACTTTGGTCTAAGTAAATATATCATTCTAATCAATTTGATAGAAACATATCAACCACATGGAATTAGTGATTCGCATAAGATCAACCCTTGATATTGATCAAGTTGACTTAGAATTGCACACCAATAGAATCGCATTAATATCCTTTGTTAACTTGCTCCAAGAATCCCGGAACTGAGGGGCTTTGGTAGCCGAAGTTTCTCTAAAGGCAGCCATCTGGAATTATTCTCGTCAGTGATTGCTTAGATGTTCATGGGGCCAAAGTACCTCATTTAAGTCCCCGCCCAAGGCCTGTCGGATTGTCCAGTTCCAAGTCATCCTTTGCTTCGTTTTTCTTCCTTTAACTACGTCTCAGATCCTTTTGATTCGATTTCGTGAGTTCGATCAACAACTAAACACTGTTACACTACCAAAATTACCAAAATGTCCTCCATGGTTCCGGCAGCCTACCTTAACAACTCCTCGCCTACCTTAACAACTCCTCGACTAAGGTTCCGTTATGGCTAAACCAGGACGACAACGCATGGCAAACGGTCTCTGCCACACTGGTCGGGATGCAAGGTATGCCGGGACTAATAATCCTTTACACGGGGTTAGTGAAGAAAAAATGGGCACTTAACTCCGCTTTTATGGCACTTTATGCCTTAGCGGCCGTGATGCCATGTTGGATCCTAGTGGGATATAAAATGTCCTTCGGGCACCAGCTCGTCTGGCCGGATCCCAGGCCCTCGTAGTTTTCCAAGCATACCTCCCGGCCACGTACTAGAAGCAGGGGGACGCGGAGGTAGATGCTCAGGGGCCATGGTACCCAATGGCGACGATGGTGTTCTTGTTCCAATGGAGCATAATGGACTATTCCGGCGGACATGTCGTCGTCCACCTCGCTGCTGGCATTGCAGGATTGCATCTTGGCCTCTTGGGTAATGATTTGTTATCTTCTGTTACACGATCAAGTTTCCATTAGGGTCGTTTCTCAGCTAGATCCTTGAGCAGACCAGAGATTACGAGCTCTAATCTCGCAATACATCATGAATCTAACTGGACTAAATATATGTTTGTCAGCCACACAGCATGTCAAGACACAACATGACAAGACACAAATCACATCCCTTGGCGACAAGTTCTGTAAGAGTTGGTCCTCCAATTTGAATAGAGAAAAACGACTGTCTCTGCACCGACTAACCTTCATGAGACAGTAAACCCATTGGCGCCGACTTTCAGCATTAAGTCCAATAACCGTGCGTTCAGGTGCTCGAATGATCATAACGACAAGCCAGACGTGATAGAACACAGAGGACTAATACGTAATCGATCTGGCTTATGTCTATCAAGAAACTCCTCGCTCGCCTTGACACTCGTCGTGGTGAATCGCTACCACCTATGTGACACCATAAACATAGACATGAAGATTATTAAAGGACAATATTTGAATCGATTCTCCATCATCTAAGGGACAGTGACAACTTGTATAATGTCAAAAGGAACAAAATAATGGTGGTGATGAATCAAATGATAGTGAATGAAAGTTTGTGATTATTAATTTATTATAACGGGACAGGAATGAACAAACAAATCATTGTGGTCATTTTGTATCTTGTTTTGTTTGGAGGAAAAAAAATTGTGAAAATAACAGCAAAAAAATTAGACTAGTGGAATATTTAGTGTGTAGACTTTATGTAGATTTAGGTCCACTACCTACGATATTTTGCATTATCAATTGACGTGTTAAGGGGCATTAAATATTTTAGTGACGCAATTTATTACTGATAAAAAAAATCCTCATATAAATAATTTATTGTTGTAATAAAACCAAATAAACGTAAATTAGGAGAATCATTTTTATTAATGCACACACATGTACTGTTAATGCATTGAATCATTCTGATAAAACTTCACAAAATCGTACATTGAAAAAGAAACATTGCCCTTTTTATACTAAAACGTGAGAATATCTGACAGCATCTTTCATTGTTTTTGTTAGTGGGATTGGTGACTGGAGCATCTCTTTGAGTGGAATGGGATAGTGGGTTTAGTGTTGTCATCCACTTACTTTTCCCTTAGCATTCCTTACTGGATGACACGACAATATCCAAACTTTGTACTAATATATCGTGCATTTGGTTAAGGCAATATGACAGCTTCATTAACATCTTGTCAGAAAAAGTCCATTGGGATAAAAACTTGATCTGAAAAAAAAAGTACAGTCTCCCACTCAATAGCAACTCACTGCATTGAGATGTCTTTAGTCAGGAAGATCTTTCAGTCGTCGAAATCCGATTTTGTATCTGAGTATCTAAAAAATTATCTTGGAAAGTGCCTTATGAAAGATCTCTCAAGTTCGCACTGGATTGAATTTATTGAATATCTATATCTTCAAACTTTTGAAGATCATGTGCAAAGAAAAATTTTGAAGATATATATTTAGTTCTATCACCTTTAATGCACCCTTCTTTGAGCTGCAAAATACATGTTGCATTATTTTCTAATATTACAGTAGGATTATTTTTAATTGAAAATAATCCACATGAACTTTGAATGTGATGCATCATATATCGAAGCCAAACGCATTCTCGACTTGCTTCATGAATAGCTAATAGTTCGAACGATTTGAAGATGTAGCAGTTAATGTCTGCTTTGGGGACTCCCATAAAACTACCGCATCATTATAGATAAATAAATATCCAACTTATGATTTTGTTTTATGTGGATCACATAAATATCTTGTAATCTGTCTATCCAATGGGATGTGATTTTATCTCTCTCGAATAAAATAAACCTATATCTGTAGTTTCATGAAGATATAACGTAATATTTAGTTTATTCTATTCCAATGTCTTTTAGTTGGTGAAAAACTGAATCTTGCTAATAAATTAACAATAAAGACAATATCAGGCCTTGCACAATTAACAAGATACATCAGTGCATCAATAACATTGAGCTATGGAACTTTTGGCCCAAGTATCTCTTCTGCAACTTCTTGTGGTCGGAATAGATTCTTTTCACACCAATTGATCGGACAATCATTGGGATCCATAAGTGATTGTTTCTCGATAGTATTTTCATTAGCATTATAAGTTACTATTTTTTCATTAATCACCTTTATGGATATATCCATTGATATGATTTCTTTTAGAACATCATTACCATTTGATTTTTTTTCACGAGGAACTGTATCTTTCATACCAACGGGTCTACTACGCTTCAGACGAGATTTTACTCTCTTCTAGAGTATTGTCAGTATTAGATTCATTTGATATTGAAATTCTGACAAAAACATTTACAGTTGGTATATAAGATTTAACTATCCTCTTCGCATTAGTAAATGAGTCAGGCACTTTATTTACGGTACTTTGTAAATAAATAATCCTTTGAATTTCATGTTCAGATTGACTTATACAAGGATCATTAGAGGACAATAATGATGATTTTCATGATATTTCATCTCAAATTTTCGATGCAATATGTGCTTCTTCTCTCTTCTTTTCTCCCCGTAATTTTGGGAATTCATTTTCATTTAAATGACAATCTTCAACTCTTATAGTGAACGCATCTCCCGTAAATGGTTCGAGATATCCTATTATACAGGGAGAATCAAAACCAACATGTATCCTAAGTTTATGTTCGGGACTCATCTTTGTTAGTTGATGTAATACCCCGAAATTTTGATATTAAATATATTTCAAATATTAAATAAATATAACGTTATTTAAACGTACGAATAAAAATGACGAACGCGTAACGAATACGTAACGTTAAACATAACGTTATAATAATGTAATGTATGTGTTTAAATAAACGTACGTATTAAATATAACGTACGTATAACGTTATAACGTAACGTTATAACATTGTAATAAACGTTTTTAGGCTAATAAAATATGACGCGAAAAGATTCGAAATTTTCAATGAAACAAATGTCACTAAGTTGGAAATAATTTTGTCTATTTGCGGACATATTTTTTGATAAAATAATAAAACGAAATATGGATAAAAATAGACTGACAAAAATCAAATGAGGGAGCGGATTTAAATCATTCAAACTCCCTCCACCACATTTCTCCTCCCTGTTCACGAGCCACGCCCGTCGAAAATCCCCCGCGCACGCTGAACAATAATCTCAACTGACATGCAATATTCATTAAATGATTTTGATGTAAGTTCTTCAGCATTATCAAGACAAATTGTCTTTATTGGATGATCTGAAAAATGTGCTCGTAATTTGATAATTTAATCCAATAGCCTTATAAAACTTACATTTCTTGTAGAAAGAAAACAAACATGTGACCATTTAGTTGATGCATCAATCAGTACCATAAAATATTTGAATGGTCCACTTGCAGGGTGGATAGGTGCACATATGTCACCTTAAATTCTGTCTAAGGATGTTGGAGTCCCAACATTAATGTTTACTTGGGGTGATCTTATAATCGATTTTCCTAATGAACATGCTGCGCATGATAGATCATGACTTGTTAGAATCAATTGATTCTTTAACGAATGCCCATTTGAATTTTCAATAATTCGGCGCATCATGTTGGTTCCTGGAAGACCAAGTTGTTCATGCCAAATCATTAAGGCATTATTGTTAGCGAACTTTTAGTTCTCAGTAGCATACGACTCAATTGTTATAATAGTCCTATGATATAATCCAGGAAAGATTGTTGCGAGTTTTTCTAGTATATATTTCTAGCATAATACTATTGAAGTAATATTGGCTAGAATTTGGTCTTGATGACTTTCACTTGACTCTCGATAAGGATTTTCAAGAAGGGACATCACGTTCGACCTTCCTTACGATAGTTTGAGTAAAGGGGGATTATAGTAGTGCCGAGCTCGATCTTTAAACACTTTTGGTAAGGCATGGCAGAAGACTCGATAGTTCGTAAACTAAGTACAATGTTCATCTTTGATTGCATTCTATTTATTCATATGTTTCACAGGGTAAATCCCAGATTCACTTAAATGCTTTATGTTATGATGATTCTCACCTGACGTTGTTCTTAAGTGTTTAGTAAGTGTCCATTTCTGTACGTAAGATCCACGTATCACATATACCCATTTAGGTTATTTTTTTCGCGACGAATGTGCGCTACACTGACCAAGAAATTTTTATTTATTTATTTATTTATTTATTTATTTTTATATATATATATTGAGAATTTCAACAGTTCCGGGGCACTCTGTCCCCAAGACAGAGCCCTCTAGCATCAACAGTTCCTCACGGTTTTCAGAATTTCATATTCATCTCAGAATCCAAGATATTCAAAGCGATTGAGAGCTCAAAATCTCATATTCATTTCAGAATCCCAATAATTGTTCCTCACGATTTTTATACTGGAATCTAGGTGAGTTCAATCTTCAACACTTTTCTAAGATTTGTTACTTGTGTATACCAAATCGATGGAACCATGTTTGAAATTAATTATGACTAAACGCTCATATTCCATTATAAGCAAGGTCTCAACATACACGAACAGAATCTAGTTCAGGAACGAAAGTAAACGTTTCGTACGGGTTAGATTACCTCAAATGTTCGTCTTCCTCGATGTGTTCCTTATCCTCTGCTCCCTGCTGTCCCTGCTGCTGCTGAACGCCGTCAACTAACACGTCAAGCCTCCTACTCCGTCGCTGCTACGCTGTTGTATCTGAAGATGATGATGGTAATGGTGCGAGGGTGGTGGAAGTGTGGCTGAGGTGCTGGTGGTAGGGTGGTGTGGAGATGGAAGATGGGAGATGGGAGATGAAGTAGAAAGATGGGAGATAGGAGATGGGGAGGTAGGAGAGGAGTGGGTCTGATGACATTTGATGAAGAGTATTGATGAGCTGGTAGGGCCCGTGTGGACGGATTTTCAAACCGCGTGGGTTGGTGGGGCTCACGTGGACAAATTTTCAAAGCGCGTGGGCTGGTGGGACCCGCGTGGATAAATTTTCAAACCGCATGGGTTAGTGGGACCCGCGTGGATAAATTTTCATTGTTAGTTTTAAATAATTTCGGGATTGTATTTTGTTAGTACAAATATGTGTATTATAACGTTACGTTATAACGTCGCACGTACGTTATATCTAACACGTGTATTTGTTAAACACATACGTTACACCAATATAACGTTACGTATTCGTTATATAGTTCATATTCTTAAATAGCATTATATATATTTGTATATTTAATGTCAAAATTTCGGGATATTACACTTGGGCATTCTGAAAATATAATCATGATTAGTAAATGTATCAAAATTATTAAGTTTCTTAATGAATATTATTTTATGAAAGATGTATCAAGCTAATGGAGAAGCTAACTTTCTTCTATTGGATTAATTGTCACCATAAAATTGGATCTAACAAGTACGACATATGATGATAAAATAACTAATTTTAGATTTTTTTTACTATGTGAACAGTGTTTTTCAGACTACTTGAACAATGATTTTCAAATTATGAACAGTGTGTTTCTGACTTTGAATAGTGTTATCAAATTATGAACAGTGCGTTTCTGACTTTGAACAATGCTATCAGACTGTGAACAGTGTTTTCTAGTCTGCAAACAGTGCGTGCAGACTGCGTGAACAGTGCCAACAGATTGTGTACAGTGCATGAACAGTACTAATAACGTGAGATTTGGGATGAACTTGAATTGAGCTTAACTCGTGCTGATAACGTGTTGTATTTATAAAATCAAATGAACACAATATATTGTGTAAATAGGAGAATCACTCTTATTTATGCGCGCAAATATACTGCTAATGCACTGAATCACTCTGATAAAACTTCCCAAAATCGTAAATTGAAGAAGGAGTATTGCCCTTTTTATACTGAAATGTGATAGAGTATATGAGAACACCTTTCATTGTTTTGTGAGTGAGATTGGTGAGTGGAGCATTTTCTTGAGTGGGACGAGATAGTGAGTTTAGTGTTGTCATCGACTTCATTTTTTCTTAATGCTTATAATAAAATTGACCAATATATCTCTGAAAATCATGTACAACGAATCTCAATCATGAATCGCTAACTTTTGCACAATAATCGACCTATTCTTAAGTACGATGGAAGTCATTTGTGCAATTGAATGAAGTTTCTGTTTATTTGGTTTCTTAAGCTCTATAATGATGTGACTTCAACTGATAGAAGTCAATAAGGGCGGAGACGAGATTGCTATTATTTAGAAACGAATTTTTTGATATGTAAAAACTACAAAAAAAGCACAACGGCTTGAAACGTTTTACACGTGGTTAAATCGCCAAGGGCTGTGGCGTTTTACTAATTGATTTTTTTTTTGTTTTTTGTTTTTTGGGGGCTAAAACGTCACCCGTCGTGATGCTTTACTACTTGATTTATCGTCTTTTATTTTTTTATTTTTTTTTGTGTAAAGTGCTACCTCATTTAGTGTTTTAGGACTTTTTTTTCTCTTTTGAAATTCCTAAAAAATAAATGTTAATATCAATCTTTTATTTATCATAACTTTTGAATTGTTATCCCAATTAATTAAACTCAATAATGAAAAATGATCAGCTTGATTTTTTCTACAAAACTAGAATAATAAAGAGTATATTTTGACCACGTCGAAATGAAAAATTTATTTTGTATCTTCATTTCGACATCTTCAAAAGATACTCACAATTTGTCTTATTGTAGAGAACATCAAACTGATCATTTTTTCTTAATGAATCGAATTAATCTGGATAACGATTCAAAAATTGTGATTCATAAAAGATTGATATTAGCTTTCGTGTGATTAGAAATTAAAACAGAAAAAAAAAAAAAAACATAAGACGTTTTTGCAAATGACACTTTACAAAAAAAAATTAAAAAAAAAAAACTAACATAAAACGTCACAACGCGTAACGTTCTACTTATAATTCCCAAATAGAAAAATGCGTTTCCAAATAGATCTTCGGGGCGAGACTGTGGACAATTGTTTCTTTTATGAGCAAGTTCATTTCTTGGTTAGAGAGCATATGTGCGTATATATAGGTTCATATTTTCTTCGGATCATTTAATAGTAATTTTAAGAAAATATCAAAGTTTAATAATTTAATAAAAATAATTATTTACAATATTGACAATTGTTATTTTGTTCAACCCAAATATACGATATTTTAATCCTTTATTTAGCATGATTATTATAAAAAATATGTAAAAACTAATAAAATCATTATTATTTTGATTTTACAATCAACTATTGGATTATTGCACACCTCAAATCCATATCTGGTGGATTAATATGTATTGTACTACGAGAAAATTATATTTCACTTTCATAAATAGTTATATCATTGTAAAATTGAACTTATGATGCAAATGTATAATTATTACTCCCTATATTTCAGATAAATTGTGAAAATGTTGATTGAGCACGACTATTAAGGAATTTATTGACTTTATGATTTTGCACCAAAATATCCCTTGTAATAATACGAAGAAATTAGTAAGGATTATGAGTGGATAGAGAGAGAAATAAGATAAAATAGAAAAAATTAGAGTGAAAATTATGAATAAAAAAAGGAGAAAAAAAATTAATGATGAAGGAGATGCTGTGATGTAGAGTAGGAACATTTTAAATTTTTATATTCAAAAATCATCAAATTAAAAAATATTATAATTTAAATAAAATATTTATACTTATTAATGTGTCATATTTTATATTTACGAGGAGAACATACGAGTATATGAAAGGAGCGGTGCTCCTCGTTCCTATCAGGTATCGGTGGGTCAATACAATGGTTTCTTTCTCAAAAGATGCACCATTCATGTATTTTTTTCAGATTGATTTTTTCTCTAAGGGAGGAAGGTACAAAAGGAAAAAAAATGAAGAAGGGAAGTGGGGTGATGACTGGAAGTCTGGGAGAGATGGTAAGAGAAGTCATGGGTATAAAGAAACATATACTTGTTGACCGTTTGACGGTGAAAACGATCAATACCATTTCTTCATTATTCTCTTATTATATTTTTTCTTGTCTTTGAACGACATGTCTCTCAAAACATAGAAATGCATTGCAAAATACATATAACTATTGTGACAACCAATATCCACACATTTACCTCTAAAAAACAATTTAACGACGAAATATTTCATCATGGATAAAACAACAATTTAGTGATGAAAATATTTAGTGACGGATGACATCCGTTGCTAATATAATCATTTTTACGACTGTTATCAACATTTTTTGCTTTTTTTCGTCATGTATTCTCCACATTTACAGATGATAGCAATTCCACTAAAACAATATTGATGTATTGTAACAAATTGACACTGTTTATGACCGAAATCCAACATTTTTTGGTCATGAATGAAAAGAAATGTACTATGAATGAGCTATCCACTAGAGGAATTAATCATACTGATCTAAACATGAAACTATGCATGAGAGGTTCTGGTAAGTATTGGGAAGAAGTTTGGGTTTGGATGCGGAAGACGCTAGCGAGAGCAAGCGTGACAAGTATGGAGACATATCTTGCGCCTTAGAAGAAGTTCATTTTTCTGTTGGATAATTTGTTGGAACAGGTTCGGATGACGGAATGCCATATCCAAATGATAATGAGGACAAGCTTGTCCTATTTTTTTTTTTTAATAGTGATCATTTTTCATCAATTTTTTTAATAATCGTCATTTTCTATCAATTTTTTTTTAAATGGGATAATTGATACTTACGATTAAAATGAAAATTTTAGTCGTAAAAAAGGCGATTAATAATTTTCGTTAGTTGTCCGTGACCCTATTTTATTTTTAGCGAAGATTCAGTTCACGACGAGGTCAAAGATCCTACGCGGCCAGTGGATGCTCAGAAGAAAATGAAATAGGATGCTTGCATCATGGCAAGGCGTGGGAGCCAATTTCTTAACATGGTAATGGAACAAGTTCGCTTAACATGCACTTTGTAACATGAGAATCGAGACTCTTGTCGTTGGGTTTGCTTCATCGACTTGCCTGGTTTCTTCATGAAAGAACATCGACATAGAATTTTTCGGTTGAGCTATCCTAAGGTTACATCGGCTTAGCATATAGTCACTGATATTTGCAAATTAGCAATGATTGAAAACTTAGAACAATAATGGCAAGAATGGAAACACACAACATGTTAGGTTTTGATAGCGTTTTCTTTGTAGCAGTTATGCAAACGCTGCTATAGCTTTCTACGCTAGCAGTTTTTTAACTGCATCCATAGGAAACTACCATCACCATAGGTTTTGGTTTAAAAACTTATGCGTGAATCTATGGTAACGTTTAGGTAACAACTGTCATTGTCTAATCGTTACAATAGATCATTATGGTAGCGATTTGCAACACTTAAGAATTAGTGCCATAGACAGATCTATGATAGCGTTTATGATTAGTGCCATAGACAGATCTATAATAGCGTTTACAACCGCTGTCTAAATTGTTGTAACCGTTATTATAGTTATGTAGAAAAAAAGATAAATCCAATACAAAGTAAAAAGGGAACACAAAGTTCATCTACTACCATGTTCTACTAACCGCTACCGTAGGTCTATTATAGCGGTTTTTTATATTTTAATGGCGATTTTTAAACGCTACAAAAGGGCTCACATGTTGTAGTCCCTGACCAAGTGAGAGTAATACCTGACATGATCATGCAGCCCCTTTGGTTTCATATCAGGAGAATCTGCGGAGTGATATTGCGACCGACGCGTTGTCCTACATTTGATCAAAACACATTTCATCATGCATTGTCGTCCTAACTTCAGTAGATCATGCTTGTGATCCTTCACGTTTAATAGGCCTACGGTAAGCACAAGACACCGACACAAATTCGTGAGACAGCTCTGCTGTAACATCTGATCCTTCGTCCAGTATGACGACAACCTTCTCAAAGACATTGGTCTTGCAGTCGTGAACTAGTGAAGGTGCACCTCAACTGAACAATGATCCCTGCTCCTAACCACAAGAATAGCCAAGGCATTAGAATGACACCAAAAATAATGCCTTTTTGAGCTGATTACCCGTTAATACCCTGACATCTGAAAAATGAGTATGATTATATATATACTGGATTATCATATCATGTTAAAATCTTGTGTAATTGTATGTATTATAAAAAATAGATAAATAGATGAGATAAGAGATTACTTATCTTGTTACACTTGGTCCATGTCAATACATCCTTTTATTCAATCTGATAGATACATATACAACAATATCAACCACATAAAATAAGTGATTCACAAGAATCCACTCCTTGCAATTGGAAAAGTTGACTTACAATTCCATGTTCAACATTGACTAGCACACCAAATAGAATTCCATTAATATTTCTATTTCAACTTGCTCCAAGAATCCAGAACTAGGAGCTAGCTTGATCAACTGTTACACCACCAAAATTACCAATATGTCCTCGGTGGTTCCGGCAGCGTACCTTAACAGCAACACGTCGACCAACGTTCCGTTATGGCTAAACAAGGGCGACAACGCATGGCAAATGGTCTCGGCCACTTTTGTCGGGATGCAGGGTATGCCGGGACTAGTGATATTTTACGCGGGATTAGTGAAGAAAAAATGGGCACTTAACTCCGCTTTTATGGCACTTTACGCCTTTGCAGCCGTTATGCCATGTTGGATCCTAATGGGATATAAAATGTCCTTCGGGCACCAACTCGTCCCGTTATGGGGACGAGCTGGTCTGGCCGGATCCCAGGACTTCCTAGTGTCCCAAGCGTACCTTCCCGCCACATACTATAAGCACGGAGATGTAGAGGTCGCAGCTCAGACACCCTGGTACCCTATGGCGATGATGGTGTTCTTTCAGTTTGCGTTTGCGGCTGTAACCGTGATGCTGGTTGCAGGGTCTGTGCTCGGTAGGATGAACATAAAGGCGTGGATGGTGTTCGTGCCCGCCTGGATGACTTTCTCGTATAGTGTGGGCGCGTTTAGCATATGGGGCGGCGGGTTCTTGTTCCAATGGGGCGTAATGGACTATTCCGGTGGATATGTTGTTCATCTTGCTGCTGGCATTGCCGGATTCACAGCTGCATATTGGGTACTGAATTCTTACATTTGAGTTGTTTGCTGTCATATGTCAGAAATTGTAGATCAGATCATCATCAGAGATGCATAAGACCAACTTAGAACATGGACAAATCATTTAGTATTTTATGCTAATCTATCTTATATACTGTGTGACATCGCCACCTGTACAACGTTAGGCACACATAGGCACAACAAAATGTCAATGCGGTTCATGGTCTCTTGGACAGCATTACATAGTTCTCATCAGGAAACATTCTATCGATAAGCAATGCACTAGCTATTTTTCTAATTTTTGAGACCTGGATTTGCAGGTCGGTCCAAGATTGAAGGAAGACAGGGATGAATTCCCACCAAACAATCTTATACTAGCCCTTGCTGGAGCTGGGATCTTATGGATGGGATGGTCTGGCTTCAATGGCGGTGACCCTTTTGCGGCCAATGTAGACTCTTCTGTTGCCGTCCTGAACACACACATATCGGCTTCCACGAGCCTTCTGGCATGGACTACTTGGGATGTCATCTTCTTCAAGAAGCCATCCGTTATCGGAGCCATCCAGGGAATGATCACCGGACTAGTCGGTATCACTCCAGGCGCAGGTAATGCTTCCTCAAATTTGCCGTATTCTGTCAAAAAAAATGTGTGAGTTGTTTCAGAACTATAACCATCTGATATTTAGTCACTTGTTTTTCATAAGTTCATAACGAACAGATTCATATTTCCTCCCTATATTGGAACGAGTTGAATCACTGCCAATCATGTTCTAGGTATTGTTCAATCATGGGCGGCTCTCATAATTGGAGTCCTCTCCGGTACCATTCCATGGTACACAATGATGGTGCTAAGCAAGCGAATCCCACTAATGCAGAAGATTGACGATACCCTTGGCGTCTTTCACACGCACGCCGTGGCAGGAACCCTTGGCGGGGTCCTCACGGGTCTCTTTGCTCATCCCACATTGTCTAGCCTATTCCTGCCTGATCCAACCGCTAAGGGCGCCTTCTATGGCAGCGCAGTTCAAGTGCTGAAACAAGTTGTTGGTGCAGCTTTCGTTATAGCATGGAATGTGGCTACCACATCGATCATATTGTTGGTTGTTAGATTGTTCATACCATTAAGGATGTCCGAGGAGGAGCTCCTTGTTGGCGACGACGCAGTTCATGGCGAGGAAGCGTATGCTCTGGTGGGCAAAGGTGAAAGGGAGAAATCGTTGCAGAACGGCAGCTCCTACACTGATCATACAACTGATTCGTCACAGGTCTAAATTAAATGTATATCGAGAAGTAGGACGAATTATCATATGTGAAACAACCTCTGGGTTATGAGTCAATCATCGATGCACAAATCGATTCTCGATAATCAACATGATTCACATACTCTAAGAAGAAAATTGCCGGGGATGATCGAACTCATATGATTAGTTTCATATACATTTACCATTAGTGATGGCGTCTTGGTGTCATGAGTATCGTTATGATTCGAGTTACATTTAGCTTCAACGATAGTATGTCAAAGTGGATGGAGACAAAAGGTCTATGATTGATATATTACTATAATAATCTATCAGAAGAAATTACACGGAAGAATAATCGGTGAGAATCGTTCCATTAATTATTGTAGAGTAGACCTCCGAGAGTTTTATTCAAAGTTGGTGCCATATTTTTGAGTTTTGTCTCCAACGTTCAATTTGAAGAACTTTTTCGCATTTCTAACAATCATAGAAACAAAGGCGTTTGTTCTGACGAAGGTGATGTTCCGACGAGGTGAATTGCGGTGAGTGAACCCAATTGTCATCACTGGTTAATGCTCGGAATGCCAGATGACATGGGGATTGAAAAGAAGATTATGTGACGAGAGGAGCTCAGGGAGTCCTGGATGCCTTTTTGTGCATTAGGGAGATATTTATTCCTAGGTGTTTGCTGTGTTTTACTTGGTTTTATTTGTTATGATTGCATCTCTTTATTTGTTCGCTCCATGTGAGACTCGTTAATAGTCTTTTATATTGAGATTTCATATCTCATCCGCTGTGGGTGATGTACTCGGAATTGTTGAAAGAATAACTACCTTATAAACGTACAAATTTTACATAATTTTCTTTCTTTTCATATGAGAAAGAACTCTTAAACAATATGAAATCTTTGATTTTATTTTTTTTCATCCTAAAACTTACATAAACCAAAACGTTATATAAGAGAACAAAACTTTCTATCACAAAACGATTCTAAAACTTACTTTTTCATGATATTCTCTTCGTATACCAAAATTGAGCCGAGAACAAAATCATGAAAATAGGACTATGAAGTCGATGTTGCTTAAAATCAAACTTCAAATCCATCATGATGATCAAAAACTTACATAAACTTACATCCTAAAACTTACATAAATCAAAACTTATATAAGAAAACAAAACTTTCTATCACAAAACGATTCTAAAACTTATTTTTTCATGATATTCTCTTCGTATACCAAAATTGAGCCGAGAACAAAATCATGAAAATAGGACTATGAAGTCGATGT
>JAOVYX010009923.1:0-12618 GCA_035668315.1 Drosera spatulata | reverse complement strand
TGCTTAAAATCAAACTTCAAATCCATCATGATCAACATAGTAACTCTCACCAAAGTGCTTTGGCGCCTTGTCTCTTTCCCTTCACCATTAATCACCCTCACTTAATCACATTTCATCTACTCTCACTCGAAAATCACCAACCAGCACCATCAAAACACACACAAAACACACAGACCCACAATCCCAACTCACACAATCAGCATTTTTGCTCTCTGGGTTTTGTTCATTATCAGATTTCATCAGCTGGGTCGTGTCCATGTTCGTGTATCGGTGTCTTTGCTTGTAGCAAAAGCAGAAACCCCATTTTTTCAAGATCCAGAATTGGGCACTCTGAAAACACTTGTTTGTCTGTTTCTGGTTCTTGTTTTTGCTGTTTTGAGGTCCCATTGGGGTTTTGTTGCTTTTGTAGCCATTGCGCATTTGGGGGTTTTGGAGAGTCATTGGTGCTTCCAGATTTGGAAGGGATTGTGACTGCTAGCAAGGTAAGTTTTTGATGGGATTGAGGGGAATTGTGGTGTCGATTTCGTGTCGAAATGCGGGTTTTGGTGTTGGTTTGGGCTTGAATGAGGAGATTGTGGAGGGTTATTGACTTGAAATGGAGGAGAATTTGATTGGGGTTTTGGGTTTGGTTGATGCTATTTGAATTGGGGCATTTGATGGGTATGAGTTGCATAATATCTTATGAGATTTGATATTGTGGCTGAGTGTTTAATTTTGGTGTTTAGGGTTTAGTTGACAGAATGCCACTGATGTACAGTAACTTTTACCAACTTTTCCTTGCAAATAGCACTTAAAATTGCTTCTGGTTTCATGTCGATTGTTTAGCTATTGCAGTCTAGGCGTTGGTATGATGGTGGACAGGTCCCTTTTATGTTTCCTAAAGCTTAATATTTATTTACTGTTTAGCACCAGGCATGTCGACATTATTAGAAATTTAGGATGTGAATCGATGTCGGGCTGCGATTCATGAAAGGGTTGTAACAATGGATTGCCAATTATAATTCTTCTTTCAGGCAAAACTCTATCCTACCATACTGTTGACTTGGAATGCTACCTCTCCTCCATCATCTTAATACATAGATTTACATCTTCGGTGTCCTTGTTTTCACGGAATGGGATGTTGATATTTATCCGGTAACACATATCCCCTTATGTCAAACTGCAGTTTGGCTCAGATTGGCAGTAGCTGCAAATAATGAAGTCTGATCTTAAGTGTGCGCAGTAAAAGGTTTCTGGATGCTGTATTGTTGTGATTGGGCATCCTGGTCCAATTTGTGATGTCGAGGAGTGCAAAGTTCAAGCTTGATAAGACTAAAGTGAAAGTTGTGTTTAGACTGCAATTTCACGCAACTCATGTATGTTTCATGTGCTTTTCTTGGTATCTTAGTTATAAACTTGCTACGGAATATCAGGAAATCTTCTATTGCTGATCTGATGGAATCATCAATGTGGCATACAGATTCCACAAACTGGATGGGATAAGCTATTTGTATCTTGTATTCCTGCGGATACTGGAAAGGCGACAGCAAAGACAACCAGAGCAAATGTTAGAAATGGAACCTGTAAATGGGCAGATCCTATTTATGAAACCACAAGACTTCTTCAAGATGTCAGAACAAAAGAATACGAGGAAAAGCTCTATAAACTCATTGTCGCAATGGTAATAATTTTACCTACTTATACAGTTAATGTTTCATATTTTTCTTTGTGTATGAGTATTGCAGCTAACATTATCCATACTGTCAGGTGCATTAATCTCATTTTTCATATTCAAGGTTATGATTGTATGTTCTCTTGATCTAAACTAAATTTACATTAGGGTTCATCAAGATCCAGCCTCCTCGGTGAAGCGAATATAAACCTTGCTGATTATGTGACTGCGCTCAAGCCTACTGTTGTTACAGTGCCTCTTCAGGGATCTGATGCTGGAGCTGACTTAAATGTGAGAGCTTATGCCAATAGTTAAATTTTCTTTTTCGAATATTGTTTGTATTTAAGCCTTGATTGAATCAGTTTATATCTAGAACACTACAATAACTTATTGGAGCGCGATAAGTTACTTCTATAATATTCTCCTTTTCTCATTGCTCGTTAATGTGCTTCAATGCCAGGTTACCATCCAGCTGTTGACATCAAAAACTGGTTTTAGGTATTCATATCTTTGCCAATTCATATTGCATGCTTTTGCCGTTATCCTTTATAATTATGCCTTTCAACTTTCAGGGAATTTGAACAACAGAGGGAACTTACTGAGAGGAGATTACAAACAGCAAGCCATCATGATGCTGAAAAGATGTTAATTCCCCGAGATTATTCTAGCAGTCTCATACACAAGGTTTGTTTCAGAACTATATCGTCAGAGTCTATGCATGTTTTTCATTGTTGAAGTTTATGAACTGGTTGTTTAGGTATGCATTTTTTCAAATCTATAGGTTGGAGCTTTGTGCCCGAAGATAAATATCTTATTCATGTCATTTCCTGTTATAGGTAAATTCACGAGTTAAATTCAAACGAGAAACCGGGGAGCTTCCTTTACTCGGCGAAGCTAGCTTGAATGAAGAGTTCCCAGATTTGGCTAGTGGTTTTGATGGTATGTCAAATACTTCTGACAGCTTATATGCCGAAAAGAATGACACGTCCAGCATGCATGAAAACGACAGCATCAAAAGCACGATGTCTGGTGACTTCAGTGGACTCTCTCTTGCTCAAAGCCCCAACTCTGGGAAGCGGGACTCGTCTGCCAGTGCTTCCGCGACGCCTGGTGCCAGTGACTGGATTCAGTCTTGGGGCACTGACCCTCAAATGGATAACTATGTGGTTAATGTTTATGAAGAGAACAGCAGACTCCGTGGCAGCTTAAAAGTTGCCGAGCTATCAATGCATGAGATGCAGCTTGAGGTAAACACTCTGCAGTGCTATGCAGATGGTATTGGTGTTGAAACTCATAAGCTGACCCAAGAACTTGCTTCTGAGATTGCTTCTGGACAAAAATTGGCGAAGGAGGTTTCTTCGTTGAAGTCAGTGTGCGAAACCTTGAAAGGTGATCTTGACTCATTAAGGAGTTCAGGAACTCTTGGTGGAACAAATAGCAGTGGGAATGAAGTTATGGTGCGAAAAGAAAGTGATGATGGCCTTCATCAGGATGACATACAGCATCAATCAGACACAAGTTGGATCAAGGGTCTTATTGTTTTGGAGGATAAAATAAGAGAACTTCAAAACAAGGCGTATCTTTCATTTCGCAGGAATGAAGTGCAGTTTCTGGTTTCAGACCTGGAGGCATTAGTTGGTGTTGTGCATGATCTCAGACAGGAAGGTTCGGTTCCTGAACTTGCTATTAAGAAATCTGGCAGTGTTGATAAACAAATGATGAATGAGAATATCATGTCTGAGATTGATAAATTTGAGTCAGGGTCCGGTTTTGGGTTGGACTTGTGTCATCCTGAAGACGTGTTACAGTGCCTAAGTGTCCCTGAGCTGGTCTCCCATGGGGCCAATTCTTCAGATAATTCCGCTGATAAGCATGAAGAACTCTTCAAACTACTTCGCGAGCTTGATGAGTCCAAAGCTGAAAAGGAAGCTCTTGTGACAAAGATGGATCAGATGGAATGCTACTATGAAGCCCTTGTCCAGGAACTGGAGGAAAATCAGAAGCGGATGCTTGGAGAGTATCAGAATATCAGGAATGAGCACTCTGGTTGCATTTACACCATTTCTTCGACGAAGGCACAGATGGAGGCAATGCATCAGGCTATGAGCGAGAAGATCTTGAAACTCGAGGAGGAGAGATGTGAACTTGAATCAGTGAATAAAGACTACATGAGTCTCCGGAATGAGCACGCTGGTTGTCTTTATACCATTTCCTCTACGAAGGTGCAAATGGAGGCAATGCACCAGGATATGAGCAGCAACATCTTGAAACACGAGCAGGAGAAACGTGAACTCAATTCTCTGAATAAAGAACTCGAAAGAAGAGCTTCTAATTCAGAAACACTACTAAGACGATTGAGATTGAATTACTCAATTGCAGTGAATCAGTTGCAGAAGGAACTAGAAACACTTTCTTGCCAGATTGTCTCTATGTATGAAACAAACGAAAACCTTATCAAGAAAGTGTTTGAAGAAGCTTTGAAGCCATGCTTTGAGGGCTATTCAGAAGCAACATGGAGCGAAAATGCTGTCAAAAGAGACTTGAACATCTTAGAGGACCTCAGGAAGTCCATCACTTCACGGACAGAACTTCATCGGGAGAGCGAGGAGGAGCTCTATGGTATCTGTCTGGCGTATTCACAGCTAGATGTATTTGGGCAGATTCTGCAGCATAGTCTTCGAGAAGCAACAGCGGAGATCATATTTGGGAAAGAAAGTTTTTGTACACTTACAGAGATGCTAGAGGCTTCAACCAAATCAAATGAATCACTGAAGGCCGAGCTGCAGACGGCTGCCAATGATATTAGTGCCTTGACTGTAGACAAGGCGATTTGTATTTCCAAGTGCTATGAAATGACCCAGCAGAATCAGATATTAGAAGAAAAATTGCGAGGCATTTGTGATGAGAACCGTGTATTAGTTCAGAAAGCTGCTGAATGGGAGGCTGTGGCGATAGAAAACAAATCCTACAAAGACAGATATGAAGCTTGTGATGTTGATAGACAAGAATTGTCCAGCTTGTGTGAGCAGTCGATGATGGAAAATACTAACCTGTCCAACAGAAATTTCTTTCTGCAGGAAGAGTTGAGTGCTATGAAGGACGAATTGGGGAAGCTCGCTTCTTCCAAGGAGAGTTTGCAGAGAGCAGTTGACTATATGCAAGAACAACTAGCAGCTTTGTCAGCTTCTTATGGTCAACAACTTGCTCAAGTTTCGGACAAATCATTGGCCTTTCCGCACTTGGAATGCGACAATTTTATGGGTATCTTTTCATGGTTGGGAGAGGTCCATGATATGTCCTGTAAAAGAATTCATCAGCTCATGCAAGAGAAGAGAGATCTTGAAGATGAGCGCAATCTTGCCGAGTTCTCTTTGTCCAGTATAAAACATGAAGCAGAAGTGGTGAGGCAGAAGTATGAGCATGACATACGGACTATGGTGCTTCGGTTAGATGCGTCCAGCACCCTCGTGGAGAAGCTTGAAGGGGGTCTTCAGGATATTGATGACAGGCTCAAGCAGTACACTGGTGCTGAGGCGAAGTATGCAATGGTCTTTGATGAACTTTCTTCTGATTACGCCCGCATGCAAGCTGAATTGCAAGATCTTTCCATCAAGAATGGGGATTTGCTGCAGCAGATTTTGTCACTAAGGAGCATTACCGAAGAACTTGAAAGGAGCAAGTTGGTCTTAGCAGAGGTTACTCGCGATAAAGAAGAGCTCACTGCATCTTTGAAGGATAAAGCTGAAGAATCTGATTTGCTTGTTTCCGAAGTCAATAATCTTACAGACACCTGGAAAAGTTTGACCGATGAGTTGTTGGTGGAAAAGGGTTTAAGATCCTCAGTAGAGCGTGAAGTTTCGGAGCTTAAATCTCAGCTCAGTGAAGTGCATTTGAAGTTTCATGATATTCAGCAGCATGCAGCTGAAGCTGTAAATATGAAGCAACTCCTATCGAAGTTAGAGGTGGAGAATTCTACCCTCTTGCATCAGCTTTCACAGACTGAAGAATGTCAAAGACAGACTCTGGCAGAACTCGAAAGGAGCAACTTGGTCATAGCAGAAGTTACTCGTGATAAAGAAGAGCTCACTATGTCTTTGAAGGGTAAAGCTGACGAATCTGTGTTGCTTGTTGCTGAAGTCAATAATGTTAAAGGCGCCTTGAAAAGTTTGGCCGATGAGTTGTTGGTGGAAACGGGTTTAAGATCCTCGTTAGAGCGTGAAGTTTCTGAGCTTAAATCTCAGCTCAGTGAAGAGCATTTGAAGTTTCATGATATTCAGCAGAATGCAGCTGAAGCTGCAAATATGAAGCAACTCCTATCGAAGTTAGAGGTGGAGAGTTCTACTCTCTCGCATAAGCTTTCTCAGGCTGAAGAATGTCAACAACAGACTCTCGCAGAACTCCAGAGGAGTACGTTGGTCTTAGCAGAGGTTAGTCACAATAAAGAAGAGCTTACTACGTTTTTGAAGGATAAAGTTGAAGAATCTAACTTGCTTGTTGCCGAAGTCAATACTCTTAAAGGCGCTTTGAAAAGTTTGAACGATGAGTTCTTGGTGGAAAGGGGTTTAAGATCCTCTTTAGAGCATGAAGTTTCAGTGCTTAATTCTCAGCTCAAAGAAGAACATTTGAAGCTTCTTGAGTTTCAGAAGCATGCTGCTGAATTTGTTCACTTGAAGCAATTGCTATCAAATTTAGAGGTGGAGAATTCTACTCTCCTGCATGAGCTGTCACATATTATAGAATGTCGAACACATACCCTTGCGGACTCTTCTGCGGCAGAAATGGAGTCAAGGGATACACACGAGTCATTGTTGGCTGCAGATGTTGCTCTTGCTTTCTTGACATTTCAGTATAAATCCCATACAGAGGAGCTCCTTCAGCAGCTGGGATCCAGAGATGGGCTCCTGCAGGATCTTGACGAGAAGCATCTTACTTTAGACACCATGCTAAATCACTATGCAAAGGAGAACGGGCAGTTGCTTTCAACTCTCGAGTCTTTGAAATCTGAGTTGCAGATATCTACAGCTCAGAAGAAGGCCCTAGAGGATAGGTACATGGAGGACAAAAGTGTGCAACAATCCGAGATTAAACGGCTTAGTTTCCAGCTGGAGAGTTGTCAAGAAGCGATTGACTCCTTGAGTTTATCAAATCAAGAATCGGAGATCAAGTTAATTGTACTGAAGTCGAAGCTGGACGAGCATTGTAATTTTATGAATGAAGAGTTCACGAGCCTGGAACAGCAGAATAATGAGCTAAACCACAGGCTTCATGAACAGACTTTGAAAACGGAGGAGTTTAGGAACTTATCCATTCATTTGAAGGATCTTAAAGATCAGACCGAGGCAGATTTTCTTCAATTACGACAAAAAAGAGAAACTGAAGGCGCAAAACACGAGTCCTTGAGAATAGCATTTATCAAAGAACAATATGAAGGTAAGCTGCAAGAGCTACGTCAACAGCTTTCGATTTCCAAGAAGCATGGCGAAGAGATGCTTTGTAAGTTGCAGGACGCAGTCGATCAGCTAGAGAAAACTAAGAAATCTGAAGCTTCTCAGATAAAGAGAAACGAGGAACTGTCGCAAATAATCTCTGCATTGGAAGAGGAGTTAAACTCGGCGCTTTTTGATGTCCGTGAAAAAGCTAATGCCTATGACCAGGTGAAGGCTGAGCTGGAATGCTCGTTAATCAGCCTCGAGTGCTGTAAGGAAGAAAAACAACAGCTCGTAGATTGTCTACAAGAATGCAATGAGGAGAAGCACAAACTTGAAGCTGAGTTCAGCTCGATGAGAGAAACGCTTGAGAGTTCTATGGCATCGATGAAACCTGTATTGGAAACAAACGGTGAACCATATGGAGGCGAAAACTGTTCAGCTGGACAGGCTGAACCGGCTTTCTTGGAATCTGAAAGCAGAATAAGCACCGGGAGAGAAGCTTCTGTTATGACTTCGGTGACTGGCTCTCCTTTAAATGGCTTACGCGACTGTCCGAAATGTGGAGGTTTGCAGGACCCTTTGGCAGGAGATGGCATCCTGGGTTCTTTTGATGCAAGAATTATGACAAGATCTCCACCATCACAGGTTGGTTTCTTCTTCTTGTTGTTCTTTTTCTTTTGTTTTTATTGTAGAAATATGTATTCAGATTTGGTTGCCATCATGGGCATCGAGACGAAAAGTGTCTTCATTTTGGTTTTGGTTTGTCTATAAATGATTTACAACTCCTAGAAGTCTTTCAGGATCCACAATTTCAGAGGCTTTCTTTACACTCATAGATCAGCACTTTAAATACCACTGCTAAAATTCAAGCGCATAAACTTCTTAAACTAGGTGAAGAAAATTCATTGTTAGTTTTTTAGTTTTTTAGTGTTTTATTTTTATTTTTATTTTATTATTTTTTTTGGTTCTCAGCATCGCGAGATCTGTTCTCTGTTCTTTTACCTGTTCAAACATAGAAACTTTATAATTTTAGCACCTGATACCACAGAACATCTCTTAAGGTTCAGTACATAAGCAATAGGTAAGACGGCTGACTGCGGTATGAAATAGATAAGGAAAGACCTTGAGCTGTGATAACAAGAATTGATTTTTTATTTTTATTTTGATAAAAACGAATGAAATATGTAGAATGTGAAAATTTCCCTTTCTGTATTCTGAATCAAATTTCCCTGGTTTCATAGAGGTTTTTGTGTCGGTTTACAGTGGTATCTGGAAAAAGGAGTCATCTTCCTACCGACCTCTTAAGGAATTAAAAAAAAAAAGAAAAAAAAAGGGACCTCCTAAGGATATTGAAGAGAAATATGAATTTTCATTGGCATTGATGGTCGTGACGAGGGAGAGATGAAAAGGAGAAAGTTTTGGACTGGTGCAACATGAAGGATAAGATTACAAGTGTTTTTTGTGACAGTATTGTCGAGAGACCGACAATTTACCTTTATAGTTCCATTTTTCTTTTTGATGTAGTTTTTCCACTTAATTCTGGTACTTTTGGCGGTATGCCTCTCTTAGATCACGCAAAGATGCATGAAACTGGTGACCTGAATGATGTTGAAAAGATGCTTGCTATTTGGGCAGGGTGCTTTGGAATGCAGAGATGTCCGAGATTCTTTGGAATCGAGAGTCAACGGAGAAGACACGTTAGAAAATGATGCTGGTCATGCTGATAATCAACTGACAGCAAGTAGTTTGAGGTCCAGGATTAACAAACTACACAGTGAGGTATCTCAAGTCTCTCATTGATTTTTTCTTATGTCCACAATCTCATTTATCTTGCTTTATATGGTTGATGCTTGACGTGGTGCAAAATTTTTGGTGATTGATAATATTACCTGAGGATCTCATATATGAATATTTCAGTTTGGTCTGCCGTTTTGATGTTTACTTTCTCCTTATCCAGTGCCCACTTTTGGCTGTCTTAAAATTTTTAGTTTATACAATAGAACACTTCTATGGACGAATGCTTGTGTGGTGTGATCTGTCCTCTGTTTCTGATTGAGCTAAAGATCGTCTACATCTCATCTACAAGATTCTTTGGGATTCCGAGATGACTCAATACTCGATAGTCTCCTCCAGATGACTTGTTCAAAACCATGGTATACCTTTGCTTTGTGTATTTCAAGTCTATTATTTCCCTGACAATGGCAGGGCGCTTCGTAATCATGGTTACCTTATATCCTCCTTAGGTGGTGTCAGTCCCATTTTTAGGTGAAGAAAAGTCATTCCATACTTACATGACACCTTGTTTATTGCTTTTTGGTATGCTTCTTCCTATCTTAAAGTAGAGTTATTCCATCACGCTTGAGCCTGCGTGAATATCTCTGCTTATTTATTGGGTTTACAGTTGGAAAGGATGAAAGTAGAAAATACAGCAAACGGAGACAGCCACATTCACCCTTTTGAGCCCAATACTGACGAAGGCATAGAAAGCGAAATGGCTCAGTTGGAAAAGGTTCTACTCCATTTCATCTGACTCCATTACATCGTTAGAACATACTCTCCTGCAGCGAAGATGAATCATGCATCTGATATCTTTCCAGGTAAACAAGGAATTAGGAAGTATTTCTCCAGCATTCAACGATTTTGCTGACAATGGTAATCCGATCGAACGGGTGCTTGCTTTGGAATTGGAGCTTGCTGATGCGATGCAGGCGAAGAGGAAATCGAGCATCCTCTTCCAAAGGTAGGTACATCTCGAATCAGTTGGTCTCCCCTTTTTTTCATTTTTATAAATCGGATGTGCTCGGATTCCGAATCAGTTGTACATTGACTAGTAATTGGCCAGAATTGGGCAACCAAAACGACGATTAAGCACCCAAAACATTGACCTCTAAACCTGCTGATCAATTGGTGATGCGGCTGATTCTGCAAACCATTGAGAAATGCACTCTACCAAAGCTCATGCTTGTGGCCGAACTGTAAACATCAACTTGTAATCTAATATGCTTCGACAATTGTGGCTCAGTTCCTTCCTGAAGCAATTCGGGGATGAAGCAGCTGTGCTCCGAAGCTTTAGGGACATCAATGAGCTGATCAAAGACATGCTAGAGATGAAGGCAAGATATAGCGCCATGGATAGGGAACTGGCGGAGATGCACCATCGCTACTCTGATCTAAGTCTCCAGTATGCCGAGGTAGAAGGCGAGAGACAAAAGCTCATGATAATGCTCAAGAATGGCAGCAAGGCCTCTAAGAGATTGTTGAGCCGCTCCTCGTCAGCTAGTCTTCCAGAGTCTTGACATAAGCTGAAGACAGCATTGAAGGCTTGTGATTATACTCTTGTCGGATATTGCTCAGCAAAGGGCCGCCTCATAAAGCTTTAACTTTGCATGTTGGTTAGCGAGTTCGGACCAATGTACCTTGGGGAGGTAAGTTAGGGCGGCATAACACCCGCTCAAAGTCGTCGGGAGTCGTGAACTTGTGAGTGGTGTAAATTGAGAAGCATGGAAGTTGTAAATTTGTAAGGGAAGCTTCGAAAGGTAGATTTCTGAGTAGCTCCACCCACCTTGCTTTCCTTGTGTAAAAAATCTAGTGTGTCTTGGTTATGTCTACTTAATGTTCAATCTTTGTACCAAGTATAGACTGATTCGAAAAATTACACCAACGATTACAAGAACAGATCCTTTTTTTTTTTTTTTTTTTTTTTGCTCTGGATTTCGTTTCCGCTTCTGTTCGTGTCAGATCTCATGTAAGATTAACAAATCGGCACAGATTTGTATGCTCAAACAATTTTCCACTTGCAGACATGTTTATCTTGTTCGATCTTTTCCGCAATGAGAGACAATCCTGGTCTCTCAAATAGTAGTTGTGCTTGACTCAATCCTTTCCAGCAAGCAGCCAGAAACAGGAAGAACCTCGAATCGGACTTCAAAGAGACTTTAATCACATAAATTCTTATGTCAAAAGCTTGACAGGCATATATCATTGACACCAGGTGAATTCTACAAGATTGGTTTGAGGTAAAAGGAACTGCATTTCTATTTTCAAACATATTTAAACTGCCTGGTTGTCTCCGTGCTCGCTAGTGTAAATCACATATCACTCCCTCCACCTTCAACTCATGAGCAGCGGATAGCCTGCCCGTTCTCGTCCCAGCTCAGGTGAAGAAGACGAGGAAAAACAAGAAGAGAAACAAAGCGAACAAGAAGAGTAACATCATGATTTGGCCCTTTACCCCAGCCTTTTTCATGACAACCGCAACTTTTTTCTGCAAGAAGAATGACAAAAATGTAACAGTGATTGAAGATGAATCTCAAGTCGTGTCCCTAGAACAAATACAAGCATATGAAGTATGTCATGATGCAAGGAGTCACAGGGGAAGTGAACCTGAAGAAACTCCAGCCGATTTGACGTACTGTCCATCTCCGTCCCCAATTCATCTATGATCCTTTCCTGCGGCAGGGAAAAAGGGAGAAAACACAGAATTGAGCTCGATCAGAATACTTGGCAACTGGGGTCAGGAATTAGATAAAGTCAACACACAAAACAAATTCAAGCAGGAATATTGTTCGTCCCAGCACCTTTCTGCAGTAACAAACTACAACAATAAACCAAGAGTCACATACAGCGTCTCGGCTATGCGGACATGACGATTTAGTAACATATTGGAAAAGGAAAATATAGTGACCTGTCCAAGTAATTCCTCATGAATTGTAAGGCCCACATGTCCAATTCGCTGAACACTTTCACTGAGTTCATCAAGTTCCTCGTCCTGTCGCCTACAAGCAAACCAATCATCTAATTGTCATGGAATTTAGAGCATCACAAAATTTGAATCGAATACATATTGCAAAAAGATGTAGGGAGATGCATAAAGGTTATGATAGTAAGAAAAACGGATATATATAGTTCAGATTACTGCAGTGGGATCTTTAACTGGTTTTTTTTTTTTTTTTCTAATTTTGACAAAATTATACATCTTACAGTTTTTGCTCAAGAATTCCAGTTGTGTGATATATCAGGCTTTGAAATTTAAGTGGAACACTAATCACTAATGTAAAAAGACCAAAAGCAGATACTCGTTTGGGACAGCAAGTGTTTCCTGAAACAGAGAGCAGCTGCCTGACAAAATTCAAACCCATGGCATTCAAAAGAGAATACCACCTACCTTACCACATAGATCAATGCCTACTTCAGGGATCTTCAATCTCTAGTCGATTTAAATGCTCTCTTAAATATACATCAAAGTGCGAAAGTGAGAATACTCGCTGCATATATGGTTCTAGCGTATTGCCATGTTGTATGATGATCAAAATCACTTTTTAGTTATACATTGCCCTCTATAACATTTCAATATGATCCACGACTTTAAGCTATGTTTTGTCTCCAAACTAAATTCACATCATAACTCTAAGCCACAGCTAAAGTAATAACATTTGGATACGTAATCCATAACAGTAGAAAAAAGTAGAGTACAATGCAAAGACAGTGATGGCTTAAATGAAATTGAGAAAAGAGAGAAAGTACTTTATAAGAAGCATC
>JAOVYX010009912.1:0-34137 GCA_035668315.1 Drosera spatulata | reverse complement strand
CATTTTAACAATTGGGGAGAAAATTTCATCAAAGTCAATACCTTTCTTTTGACTGAACCCTTTCACAACCAATCGAGTCTTATAACGTGGTTGTGAGTTTTTGTCTTCAGTCTTTAAGTGGTAGACCCATCGGTTCTTTAGCGCGCGCTTGCCCTTAAGCAATTTCACTAGCTCGAATGTGTTGTTCTCATGTAAGGATTGCATCTCTTCTTGCATGGCTTACGACCAACGATTGTTATATGGATCTGACATGGCTTCCTTGTACCTCTTTGGTTCTCCTCCATCAGTCAGCATCACATACTCTGTAGTAGAATACCTGATGAATGGTCTACGTTCTCTCGTAGAGTGTCGCGTACCTTGTTGTGCTGGTGGTTGTACTGAAGCTGGTTCATCCTGTGGCTCTAATGGTTCTGAGCCATCAATATCAACACCAGCTTTCTCATCATCGAGATCATCCTGTATATCTCCCTCTTGACCTTCCGATGTCGGAGGAAGAAATGGATCCAAGTTTATTGGGACATCTACTGGGGTTCTGGTCTTCCCTGACTTCTCGATGTCCTCAATAGTCTGATCTTCGAAAAAGATAACATCTCTACTGCAGATGATCTTCCTGGTTATTTGATCCCATAACCTGAAACCAAATTCTTCACTAGGATAGCCAAAAAATATACACTGTTTCGTCTTACCATCAAGCTTAGAGCGTTCATCCTTGGGGATGTGCACAAACGCTCTGCATCCAAACACCTTCAAATGCTGATAGGACACGTCTTTTCCTCTCCAAACCCTTTCTGGAATATCACCATTCAAAGGACTTGAAGGAGAATGGTTGATCAAGTAAGCAGCTGTCAGCAGCGTCTCCCCCCAAAACGATTTAGGGAGTTTCGCATGAGAGAGCATAGAGAAGATCTTCTCTGAGATGGTTCTGTTCATTCTCTCTGCGACTCTATTCTGCTGAGGTGTTTTGAGAATCGTCTTCTCAAGTCTGATGCCATGTTCCCTGCAGTATTCCTCGAACGGAGCTCTGTACTCACCACCGTTGTTTACTCTAACACACTTGAACTTCATTCCAGTTTATCTTTCCACCCTGGCATGGAAGCCCTTGAACATATCTAATACTTGATTTTTAGTTTTCAAGGCACAGACCCAAACCTTTCTAGAATGGTCATCCATGAAAATGATAAAATAATATGCACCACCTAGAGATTTGTCTGTCATAGAATAGACATCTGTATGTACAAGATCGAATATATTTTTTCTTCTGTGTGCAGGGGAAGAAAGAAATGATACTTTGTGTTGTTTTCCACCTATGCAGTCAACACACGGTTTAAGAGGAATACCTTTCACGTTAGGTAGGAGTTGCTTACGTGCAAGAATCTGCAAGTTTTTTTTGCTAATGTGTAAGGATCTGCAAGTTCTTCTCGCTGATGTGACCGAGCCTCTTATGCTAGAGCTCGATCGAGGAGAACCTCTCAATAGCATTTGCATCTCCTTTGATCAGTCTTACTTGCATCAAGTATAACGTTCTTTGCTTCTTTCCCTTAACAATCACCAAAAAACCTTTCGAGAGCTTCATTTTCCCATCAGAGAAATGAGAAGTATAACTTTCATCATCAAGCATCCCAATTGAAATCATATTCAGTCGAATGTCGGGCAGATGTCTGACATCCTTCAACAGTAACCTAGAACCTGCATTGGTTTGCAACCAAATATCTCCAACACCCATAACTCTAGATGTCTCATTATTTCTCATTCGCACAAAACCATAGTCACTATGTTTCTAAAATGAATAGAAATTAATATGCGAAGTAAGATGAAATGAGACACCAGAATTTACCATCTAATCTGAGTGTGGACAAGTGAGGTTGATGGAACCACTATCTGAGAAGAGGTAGGGTTCATACATGGTTGCAATGGAAGTGATGCTTGGCTCGCTATTTTGCTCTCCCTTAACGACCTTACCTTACGCTGTGTCGCTTTTGAACTTCCTACATTCGTCTTTTTTTGTGGCCTGGCGTGCCACAATAATAACAAGTGAAGCCCTTCCGATTCTGGGACTTCGATCTCCCCCTAAACTTGTCGTCTTGCTGGAAAATTCTTCCTTTGTTCCGTCCGCGATACTCCATCACATGAGCATCGGAAGAGTTGGACGGGCTGAGCTCCTTCCTCCTGGTTTCCTCGTTCAACATATTGTCTTTCACGATGTTCATCGTGAGCTTCCCTTCAGGAGCGAAGTTGCTCAGTGACACCACCAGTGTCTCCCAGCTATCAGGTAAAAAACTTAATAGTAATAGTGCTTGCATCTCATCATCAAACTTTAAATCCATACCTGTCAATTGATTGACAACACTCTAAAAATCATTTAGGTGCTCTGCTACACTGCGGCCGTCTCTGAACTATAACTTCACTATCTTCCGCATCATGAAAGCTTCATTCATCGCAATCTTCCTCTGGTACATTGCCTCGAGCTTTTCTCATAGGACAAAAGTATCGACGTTGTTGGTCACATGTTGGAAGATACTTTAATCGATATATTGTCTGATCATACCAACCGCTTTGCCCTGCAGCAACGCCCAAGTTTTCTCCTCTTTATTAGCGAGCTTGGTCTTGGTTACGATCAGTTCATACAAATCTTTACAATAAAGGATATCCTTCATTCTGCGCTAACTCCGTCTTCCATTTTAATAAAGGATATTAATCTTTGTCCTGCGCTGGCTCCACTCTTGCGGTTACAAATTGACTAATGTTATATTAATCTTTTTTTACCATGATAATTTTGACATCTTGATTTTTTTTTCGTTAAAAAAAGGAAACACAAATTGGATAAAATATATAATACAAGTTTTTCTTACGTTTTTGGATAAGCAATCCGATTTTGTAAAAAACAAAAAAAAGAAACAAAAAAAAAAACACAAAACAAAGGCAAAACAACATGAGTAGATCCACACAATCTGACCAAATGTATGGGTTAAGGAAAACATTGTTAGATGACCTTGAAAACAAAAACCAAAAAAAGATTACGACCTAAAAAATGTTAACTATATAGATTGGAATACAATTTAGGGGTATAAGAAGAAGTGAACAGATTAACTTGCATATCCAGTCTGAGATTTTGATCACACTAATCAAACTCGCTTTACTTATTTACAAAATGTCCAAAGCATCACACAAGTTCTTTTTGCCAGGTATATCATGCCCAGCGTGACCCTAACACAAAAGATAGAGAACAAAAAGACCATACGAGTGGCCTAAACTTCACCCCATCGATATACACTAAAACAAAAAGGACAACGAAAGCTCTACTCTTCTATCCATTTCACGAACTCAAAACTCCTGCACGTATTGGTTTTAGTCATTCGCAACCAAAGGAACTTCTGTCGAATGGTAGTTATCTGACTTTCCTAATAACCAGCCTCTTCTGCGGCCCGAGATCCTTAGCCGTCGGAGACTGCTCCACATCCACAAGCAGCATGTCGTCTTCGTGGAAATCTCCTCTAAGAACTCCCATTGCAATCTCATTCTCAACCATCTGCTGTATCACCCGTTTAACAGGCCGGGCTCCAAAATTTGGTTCAAATCCCACTTGTCCAAGGAAGAGGACTGCCTCCTTAGTGTACTCAAGATCAATTTTCTTCTGCTTGAGTCTGTCTCGGACCCGGTTGAGCTACAAAATCAAGACGGGAAGAAGAAAAATAAAACATGGGAAAATGAAATTTTATTTCGACAGTAGAGATCATTCCCCTGGCTACTCAAAACTTCAATTGATGATAATGAAAGGACAACGGAAAAACATTTGCTTCGACATGCAAAAGTTACTGCAGAAGTCTAGCAACACTAATGCGACCACAACACAGCTTCCCCTAAACAACTTGAATCAAACAAATGCAGAACATTTGAGGCGAAAAAAGTAACTTGAAGAAGTGCATATGTACCTGCAACTCAACAATCTTGCTTATTTCTCTGGAATCAAGTGGTTGGAAAACGATATACTCGTCAATCCGGTTCATGAACTCCGGGCGGAATGTTGTACGTGCCAACTCCACAACCTGTCTCTTCATTAGCTCATATACAGCATCTTTGGACTCATGAGTGTTCTGCAGAGTTTCAAGGATGTAGTGTGACCCTATATTAGAAGTCATGATCACAATGCAGTTTGTAAAGCTTACAGTCCTCCCCTGAGAATCTGTAATCCTGCTGTCATCAAGTAGTTGCAGCAGAATGTTGAAAACATCATGATGTGCCTTTTCAATTTCGTCAAACAAGACAACAGAGTATGGCCTCCTGCGTACTACTTCAGTCAACTGTCCCCCCTCTTCATATCCCACGTATCCAGGTGGTGCACCAACCAGGCGAGAAACCGCATGCTTTTCCATGTACTCGCTCATATCTATCCTCACAAGAGCATTTTCAGTGTTGAACAGGTACGCTGCTAACGCCTTTGCAAGCTCAGTCTTCCCGACACCAGTAGGGCCCATGAACATGAAGCTAGCTATAGGACGATTTGGATCAGATAGGCCTGCTCTTGAACGGCGAATAGCATCAGCCACTGATTTGACAGCGAAGTTTTGTCCAACAACCCTTTTGTGGAGTTCCTCTTCAAGATGCACTAACTTCTCTCTTTCTGATTGTTGCAGGTTGGACAAGGGAATGCCGGTCCACTTGCTTACAATCTCGGCGATATCAAGTTCTGTAACTTCTTCTCGAAGCAAAGACCTTCCAGTTTTCCGGTAGTCAGCCAGGTTCCTCTCAGCCTCCTCCAACTGCTTTTGGAGGGATATCAAAGTTCCATACTTGAGCTCTGCTGCACGATTTAGGTCATAAGCACGTTCAGCTGCTTCCATCTCTAAATTGACCCTGTCAATCTGAAGATAGAAAAATCCGTAACTAGGTGAGAATGGAATAAATCTATGAATGGACTGATCCAAGTATATGCAAGACTATGGGTTCTAGATATGCACCTCTTCTTTGAGGGACTTGATTCTGTTCATCAAGTCTTTCTCGCGTTTCCATTGCTCATTTAGTTCCTTTTGCTTCTCTTTCAACACTGATAGGTCACTATCCAACTTCTGTAGCCTTTCCTTTGACACTTTGTCAGAGTCATTTTTCAAGGACAGCTTCTCCATCTCTAACTTCAGTATTGTTCTATCAATCTCATCTAGCTCAGTAGGCTTCGAAGTAATCTCCATCTTCAGTTTAGCGGCAGCTTCATCCACAAGATCAATGGCTGTGGTGAATCGCATACAATGTTAGATGCATAGACAGGGATAGCAAGCAACTCACAGGGATAGCAAACAACTCATATCGCAACAGCTAAAACATCATGGAGGTAATTAGTGGACAGCAGTAAGCAAAAAAACACAGGATTGGTTCCCAGCTTGATGAAAACAGTCAAATCGTCCAACAAATATTTGAAGTACCTACACCATTAATGGCTTACCTTTATCAGGTAAGAACCGTTCTGTGATATAGCGATCTGCAAGAACTGCAGCAGCAACAAGAGCACTATCAGATATCTTCACGCCATGATGCAACTCATATCTTTCCCTCAATCCACGAAGAATTGAAATTGTATCTTCTACAGAAGGTTGCGGACAAAAAACTTGCTGGAATCTTCGTTCAAGAGCAGGATCCTTCTCAATGTATTTCCTGTACTCATTCAACGTAGTTGCACCAATGCACCGGAGTTCACCACGACCAAGCATCGGTTTGAGTAAGTTTCCAGCATCCATAGCACCACCAGTGGCACCTGCGGGGTGAATGATTTCTTTTATCAAAAAAAGTTTTTAACATTTAAAGGTCATTGCAATAGCATGAAGCTGCTTTACCATCGCCATGGACTAAGTTAGGCGGGTTGAAGGTTCATATATCCCCGTTTGAGTACTTCTCAAGTAACTGGTTTAAAACACATGGTGGTGCAGAATGAAACATAAGCTGACAACTTATTCCCATACAAAACAAGAAAACAACAATTGACTTAGTAACACAATGAACTTTTGCAAATCCAACTGAAAATCATCAACACACACTTGCATCTTTAAGACTTACCGCAATTTCATCATTGTCAAATGAAAACGGTATATTATAAGCCTCGCTAACCAATCATCCTGCACTCAATAACTCACAGCCTATGTTGCTCGCCCTTATTGCCTCTAGCATTCAACTGACTAGCAGATTCCTAATAGCCAAACAACTAATGAAACCATCCAAGTCCCTCTTTGATTATAAGAATTTAATTACAAAAAGAACGACTCTCAAACGATGAAAGAAAGTTAACAAAAGAAACCACTCCAACCTAAGCCCCCTTATGGGCCAGATGCATCCAAATTAGTTGCAACATGTTGATCAGCTGATAGCAAGCCACTTAATTCGGCCAAAACTGCTTGCTCCAAAATAAGCATATAAGAGTCTTTGCCATGTAATGGTTGCTGAACCAAGTTCACATGTTTGGTGCTCATCTAGGGTTTACATCTTCCTTGACCAATTTCACAAGTCAAAATTTGAACCACAAGATCGATGTCACCCACAAAGGAGAAAACAAAGGGACAAAGTAGCCGGTGTGCTCTCAATTGCCAACAGTTTACTTTTTCCAAGCAAGAAAATCTCGTACTTGTCGTCGCAGGTGGTTTTCAAAAGTAAATTTATGAGCAATCATATTTCTCGTCTGAGACTACTCAACCAACGGAAAACATCTGGCACACATAAGTACAACAACAGTAAAAAACGTACCAGCTCCAACAACCGTGTGGATTTCATCAATGAACAAAATTATCTGCCCATTAGAAGCAGAGACTTCCTTCAGCACAGCTTTAAGCCTCTCTTCAAAATCCCCACGAAATTTTGCACCAGCTAGAAGCGAACCCATATCCAGTGAGATCAACTGAACAGAGCAAGCACATGAAACCAAGAACAACAGATGAATAAGAGATAAGCCAGGAGGCCGGTAAAATCCTTGGTCAGTAGTGATTTCAAATATAGTAGTCATTAGATCAGGAGAAAAAAAAGGGTCTTAAGAGATACAAAGTTACAAATAGATCATAAAATAATACTTGTATTTACGAGAACTTTTTTTTTTTTTTTTTTGATAAAGTATTTATGAGAACTTTAAGCAAATATCATACAACCAAATAGTCGATACTTCTTCTGCATACAACCAAAGTAGGTAGTAAAACAACTACAAAGAATGAAACAGCACCTTTCGGTTCATCAAGGGCTCAGGGACATCTCCACGCACGATGCGTTGTGCTAAACTGCAAACAAGTAGTACGAACTAGCACGTCAGCCAGACGAATCAGAGAATGCAAACTAAACAGATTAAGAAACCAGAAATTAGGACGTACCACAATATGATCTACTGACATTGAGGTTACATAACCTCTTCTAAATAAGACATGAATGAGAACAAGGGAATTCTTCTCCAAGTCTTCCAGAGAAGTAGGAAAGAACAATGTTTTCTTTTCGTCCACTATAAGCCGTGGACATCCAGTGAACTTGGACCAAACAAACCAAGATAGATGATAACTTAGTTAAAGTGATACAACCTCAGTGGCTTTATCCAGTAAAGAAGAATATACTACAATTTAATGATGATAAGATCACACTTTTATCCAATATAACACTCACTCCCTCTGAAGTTCATATCCGCTGTCATACAAGTATATTATATTTCTACGAAACCATAAGCTTTAAAAAAATTAAAAAAAATTCTAGAGAATTTCCTAAGAACTCTAGAAAACCTATATAAAGCTGAGGAAGTGTTTAAAGATATGACTTCAAATAAAAAATACAAGAAAAACAAAGAATTGTTACATACCCTTCGGCAATAGCAGTCTTCCCCACACCAGGCTCACCAATAATCACTGGGTTGTTTTTTGTCCTTCTGCTCAATATTTGAATGCAGCGACGAATTTCATCATCACGGCCTATGACAGGATCAAGTTTTCCTCGTCTGGCTAGTTCAGTCAAATCGTTCCCATATTTCTCAAGGGCTTCGTATTTTCCTTCAGGATCTAAAAAGCAAGATATTGTCATAAACCTCAAACAAATGTAAGACAAACATAAATATGGAAAAGGAGAACAAAAACAGCCAAGTCACACTCAAATATGGAAGGAGCTAAACGTTGCGCTTCATATGAATCATACATGTCTATGCAAAACCATTCACTTATTCATGCAACCACCATACATTGACGCTAGTATTTTACTTTTTTTTCGAGAATGTTTCATGCAATAATTCTCGGATAAACCTGAATCAGATAACTCATCCTATCGGCATACTAGATCTTAGCGTAGATAGACTTGATTCCCCAGAAGTTCATGGCTGAAGGTGATGATTAATTTGCAAGTAAAATCCAAAAAGCATAAACATGCAGCACATCGACAGGAATAAGCGATCACTTCACCAACTACCAGCAAGAAAACAAGTCCTCATAGCATGATATCACTTGTCACTAGTCTAAGCCACAGCAAGAAAAAAAACAGAGTCTTCTCTTTAGCTTTCCTTCCAGTTCCACACCAGTTCCCTGGGATTTATTGATAGAAAATATGGAATGAAAACAGCAAAGGTGTCATCCCCTAACTATCGTCCATCGCCTTGCAACAAACACATAGTCCGGGTAATTGAGTGAGAAGCCCTTCATTTTGGATCCGGACTAGTGTCAGGATAGCCGTTGTTAAGCTTAGTATAATTTCAAAAAGCACTACTATTTTTATGGGCCTGCAACAGCTTCATTGGTCGAATCCAGTAAGGAGGTCAACCGCCATCACAGTTCCACAACTTATGATATGAATGTAATAATCATCTCAAGCAGTGATCAAGATGCATCATTATAAAACTTAAAATTGATAAATTAACAAGGAAACATGCATTATTTTGCAACTTGTTAAAATGAAGAACATTGTTCAACTTACTTTGATCAGTCACTCGTTGATTGCCACGAACAGCTTTGACAGCCTCCTTCAAATCTTTCTCACTAAGCTGAAAAGTTTTAAATAATTGTTGTCCAAACCTCTGATCAGAATGACACGCTAATAGCAAATGCTCAACTGATACAAACTCATCTCCGAATTCCTTCTTGTACTTTTGAGCTCTGTCTAGTATTGAAGCGAGTTGTGGACCTACGATCTGTCCGCTAACGTCACCTGTTACCTGCAATCAAAGCATGGAGTTCAAAAACATCTTCTATTCTAGACAGAAGGTACAAACACGAACACGCACCTTAGGCTGCTTAGATATGAAGTCATCAACAAACTGCAAAACAGATGAATTGTCAAGCCCAGCCTTTGTCAAGATTCGTCGTGCCAAACCATCCTTTTGCTGCAGAAGGGCCTTCACCAAGTGCTCAGATTCAACTAATTGATGATTGTTACTTCGGGCAGCTTCAACAGCCCCAGCTATCCCTTCCCAAGCCATCTCCGTAAATTCAGATGGATTAATCTAATTCGTAAAAAAACAAGGATTACAAAGTTAAAAAAAAAAAAACGGAGTAAATATCAATACTAAGATCTTAGTTTGTGAGATTAAAAAAAGAAAAAGAAAAGAAAAAAGGAGAGTGCGAGCAAACATAGAACCAACACAAAAAGTAAACCCGAACCTTAAGCATCTATCTTAAAGTTGGTCTGGACAGTCTATACCAGTTATTAAATGGATCAAAGACACATAAAATAAACTGCATAATCGCTCAAGAGGATGAAGCAGCAGAACAACAAGATGTATATCATAAGTGATCTCTTCAAGGAATGTATCAAAAAACTATGGCACTGGTTTCAAAACAAAACCACCAAAGGTCCAAAAGCATCAAGCTTTCTCCGGCGACATTCAAGGTTTTGAAGGTATTGCTGAGAGATTGTCTTCTCCCACCCTAATAGAGGTAAACAGAGAGTTTGGCCTAGCAAATCTAATTCGTTTTTCTCAGCATCAGACAGACCCTTACTGACATTAACTTCAGTTCAAATATAACGGAGATTATTTTGGTTAGCTTTTCATAGGTTTCATCTTCCATCTGACTTTTCCTAGTGTTCGCGTTCTCAAACGTTGCGTTTTTCCAACATTTGCTTTAATCATTCGACCCTCACTTCCCTTATCCCAACGTTAATTTTAGCCTGGTTCTCCTAATATCGTTTTTAGTTCATTTCCACTATTGCAGTTGATATAGGCCAGATGGGCCTACGTTCTATGCACGCACCAATCTTGCACTGATATTGGATTGGAATTATTGTACACTAACACTATCTTGCAAATTCAATTTTTTGCAAGGGATTATGGATGTGGACGATAGGCATCGATGGCATACTGCATTTCAACAACATGCATTGAGTGAGTTCATTCACAATCAAGGTGCATTGAGTGAGTTCATTCACATGCAAGGGATATTTTGGTACCGTAACTTGATGTCGACTCTATTTATTTTGTGTTACTTAATTATCCCATTTTAATTACACGATGAGGAAAAAATGGGATAATTTCCGCTGCACATTATGTCTGACTTTTCCCAAAATGCTAGGTAGAGCTATTGTTGCTTCGGGGGAGTCTGGAACACTTCGTGCTGCCTTTGATAACAATGTGTTCCTCGATTATTCATAACTTATGTATCGTCCACCCCCGAAGATCTCTCGACAGTAATTAACAATACAATGTACATCCAAGCAACGGCAGTTGGACAGAAGTACTAGGCTGCGTCGATGAAAACCACTGTCACATCTGACAGCACGCAAAGCTAATTAATCGCGTCTATGATTCACATAATATCTATCGAGCTCCTAAACCAATCGATCACAACAAATAAGGAATCGATCACCTACACTACCTCAACACCAATACTCCAACAGAACCACCACGATGCAAAATCAACCACCATCGAACACTCAATAAACTGAATAAATCAAGCCACAAACCTGGCCAGCAGAGGAAGCCGAAGCGGAGTACAACCTCCAACCAAAACCTCCAATCTTTCCGACTCCATTGATCGAATTCGCCCGCTCTACTCTCCCCGAGACACCGCCGAAACAACGATGACTGAAATCCACAGGAGAGGGGAGCGGAGGATGAGAGGGATGGGAAAGAGAGTGGGAGAGTGGAGAGGACGGCGAGGGGAGGGCGGCGGCGGAGGCCCTGGTGGTGGCGAGGGAGGTGGAGAGTGTTAGACGGACGACGGCGGCTCTGGTTGACATGAGAGTGGGACGGTGGCGCGTGGGAAGAGGCCGAGAGGAAGAGCGCGTGTGGGTTTTGAGAGGAAGAAGGTTGGAGAAGGTTTTTGAGGGGGAGCCAACTAGGAGATGTTTTGGAGGAAGCTTGGAGAAGGGGCTAGCGAAGGCTACGAGCTTCATGTGTTAAAAAGGGATCTTCGCAGACGCAAAAGGATTGTCTGTATCATTGGTGTTTTTAAGTTTCTACATTTATTTTATTTATGTAAGTTTATATTTTTCTTCTTCTTAATTTTAATTTTCAAAGTTTTTTTTTTTATCTTTTTTAATTTTTCATCATATTATATTTTTATTGCAGACAATTTAGGACGGACTAAAATGATAAAATAATACAAATATTTTGGGAGGAAAATAGTATTAATTAAAAAAGTAGAGAAAATCACCCAAAAATATAAAAAAATTGAAAAAACCCCAAAAAGTTACATAAGGAATCAAAATTTCAAAAACATGTAATTTATCAATCTCATTCAAATCCCTAATCCTATTTTCATCTCCACCCCAACCCCATCATCACCCAATCATCGTCGAAATCTTCGTTGAAATACGACCACCGTCATCGGAATTTTCGTCGGATTCCGACTATGTCATCGGAATCTGGGTACGTCGTTGGAATATAAAACAGAACGACTAAATAAAATCAAAACAAAACGTATGATCAAAAATGAAACAAAAGCGTCAGTACAAAAATAAAACAGAGCGGCTGTTCTGACGCTCTATTTCGAAATAGAGCGCATAAATAAATGAAATAAAACGCATGTATAAATATAACAAAACATATGAACAAATGAAACAAAGCACATGAATAAAAAATGAAACATAATAATAATACGAGACTATGCATTATCAGATCTCGACATCACCCAAAAAATGAAACAGAGCACATGAACAAATGAAATAGAGCGCATGCATAAAAAAAATAAAACAGAGCGTATGTTCCCGAATAAAACAGAACGCATATACAAAAAATAAAACAGAAGGCATGAACAAATGAAACAAAACGCATATACAAAAATGAAACAGAACACATGATCAAAAATGAAAATAAAGCGCCAATACAAAAATAAAATAGAACGATTGTACAAAAATGAAACAGAGTTCCTATTGTGACGTTCTGTTTCGAAATAGAGCACATTTACAAACAAAATAGAGCGTATGAACAAATAAAACGAAACGTATGAAAATAAAACATAATATTAATACGAGACTATGTACCATCAGATTTCGATATCACAAAAAAAATGAAATAGAGCGCATGAACAAATGAAACAGAACGCATGCACAAAAATAAAATAGAGCGTATGTTTTCGAATAAAACAGAATGTATATATAAAAAATAAAACAGCGTATGAACAAATGAAACACACCTTAAACATGATCAATCAGGTGTCAAGTTATGGAACACAAGTCACAAACTATTGGCTCATGAACACTTTTGATATGGTTTATTCGTGACATCAATCTTTCAACCGAGTATGACTCAACTCTGAAGTGATCCAAGAAGGACAAAACAAGCTTTACCAACTTCTGAAACCAAAAGACAATCAAAAGTAAAAATGGACACCTGAGTTTGCCTCAACCCGATCCCCACCATTCCGACCCCCAACCCTCCATTCAACGCCTCAACGAGCCAATCCCAGGACTTTGCTATCTCAACAATTGATCCCACTCCCTTCGTGGACTCCCCAAATCAGCATTCTATGTTAGTCCAAAACCAAGTAGCATTTCCAATAATCAGTTCAACGGAAGATTGTTGAGCAAAAGTCATCAGCAACACATCCAAACCTCCAAACCAGATTGCAACAACCTGAGACAAGCTTGCAACGACAGACAACAACGCTGACCTAGCCAAGAAATTCGGGCTATTCAAGTACTTGCAAATCTTGGGACACAACTTCTGAAACGTCGAAATCGGTTTATTCTTCACACAATCCACCACTTTCCTAAATCACATTGCAGCACCAATCTGAACCCCTTTACTACTCTCTCCGATTGCCTCAAGCAAAGACAGCGAGAGGATCGGGACCTTGTTGGATCGAGACAGCGTGAGGTTACGATGACGGCCGTGGCATTGGTCTGTAGACAACCGTAGCGTGAGGTGAGTAGTGGCCGGAGAGTCGCAAGAAGACCAGCGGTGCAAAGCTAGATCCGTGATGATTCGTTGGATATGGTGATCTTCCTCAGTTGCTTCACTGCCTGCTCATGCTCGTAGAGAAGTCGGAGGCGGATGCCGATGCGTGATCGGCGTCGCGGTATCCGTCGATGGAGGCGACGACGGCGGCGTTGTGGTGAATCGAAGCGTGGCGGGGGAGGAGGAAGGAGAGAGAGGGTGGGATATGAGATTCGGATTGGAATTATATATTTTAAAAAATATGATTTCGTGTAATGAATTTGGAAATGTTTTAAAAGAAATATAGGTTTGGATTATTTGTTGAAAAAAATAAAACTATTTATTATTGATTTTTATTTTTGAAATGGATAAAATATTGAAACGAAAAACAAAAAATAAAACAAAAATGATTTTAAATTTCTGTTTTTTCTTTCATCTAAGAGCTACATTCAAAATTCATTTTATAAAAAAAAAAACCTTTTATTTCATGATGTGCTTTTTTTGGTTACTAATTTTCTATTTTTGTTACTGATTTTGGTTTTCATAATTTTGAACAATGATATCAAAAAGCCCCGAAAACACTTCACAAAATAGAATGTTTTTTTTTTTTTTGAAAATTTTGAATATTATACTCAGATGAAACAGAAAACAAAAACTAAAATTTTTTTTTCCTAGTTTTCTATTTTCTCTTTCTATTTCATCTATTTAAGAAACAAAAATTGATACTAAACAGATATGTTTTATCAGCCAATAAATAAAAATAGAAAATAAAAAATAACAACGATATCAAACAGGTCCTTAGAAATATCCTCTACTAAAAGAGGAATACATAGAGTTGAAAAGCATGTTGGTTCAAATCTCAACCACTCCTTCCGTCCCTATTGAATTGAAACGTTTTGACTTGACATTAGAATTTATGTGAGTTAAATTATATAGGTAAACTTTTTTTCATATGTGAGTATATGAGATAGAAGTGAGAAAAAAAGAAAAGAAATGATGGAGGGATGAGTTCATATTATATAAGATTGTTTTGATAGTTTTGTATGAAAAAAATTTCAACTAAGAAAATATATCACTTATTTTAAATACAATTCAAATAGAAAAACATTTTCATTAATTTAGATGATGGGAAAGTAAAAGCCTACAAACATATAAAGCACCTCAACGGACAACGAATGTGAAGGCCAAAGCGATCAGCAAGACTAAACAAAGGAACAAAAACAACCACCCATCAGGACGAAAATTGACCTCGATTTCAAGAAATCAACATTCCGCTCGGTAAAACAAGGGCTTCTATAAATCCCGGGACTAAAGTGATATTCATGAAGTTCACAAGCGTGCTGAGTTACTCCAAGATGCATGGATCACATAACTTGATAATCCTAAATCCGAGACCCCATAAAACTGGAGCAACATTGTCTCAACTCTCCAAGTCTCAACTGATGCGGACTAGTTCTAATTCAAATGTTTTTTTTTTTTAGTGTAGTTCAAGAAAGAAATCAGAAAGTGTCCAACTTCAAGCCAATAGTCATTTGCTCTTCTTATCATTGGCATAGTCATCTATCAGTCCCTCCACATCTTTCCAGAACAGGCCTTCTAGCAGAACTCCCTCTTTGGTAAACCTGCAGTATCAAATCCGGTTAATAAATCAAAATGCACCCAAGATGTAGCAAAACCATGTTAAATTTTAAAATGACAAGGGTGACCGAGATAAGGATGTTTAAATGGATACAAAAATAACCTCTGAGTTATGCTATATATTCATGTAACTCAATATAGGATCGATGCTTTCTTGCTCGAAAAGGTGAAGAAAAGATACATGTGGCGGATATAACCTTGGTTTTGGCAAATGTGCAGGATGAAGACTGCCATGGTGATGGCATCGTGGTGATGATTGGGAGTATAAGAGGGGTAAGGGAGAGATAGACACTGACCACTTAGTAACGCTCTTTGTGAGTTCGACAGGTTTGTTCGCAGAAATTGACTTTGGATCTGCACTTGCTATTGATAAAGTGTACAAATCGGAGAATCTGGGCAATTTTGAAGAGACGACCAACCCGGTGGTGTTGAAAGAACCCTGCATCATAAGAACAATGAAGGAAAATAATGATCATGTGTCCTCATTTTCCATGCCTGCAACTCATCCAAAAACCAAAGTTCATAGCTCAGGATCAAAGAACTGAGAATTTGCCAGAACAGGTGAATATTTGGCTCGCAGTAGCCAGTACAATTCGGGCAACAGAAGGATATCGATGACTAGCAATAGTTACTGCAAGTTCTCAAATCTAGGAAACAGACTACTACCACAAGAAGCAAATTGTAACGAGTCTAATTACTATGTCACTCCTCAACATGGCACATCAGTTGACAAAAAGACATCCTGCATCTGGCAAACAGCAGGAAGGTGAACCAAACATGTATGATGGTGACGCCACTGTAACTATAAATGGGTGAGCAAACATGTACTGATTATGTACATATATATTGGCAAGCTTTTTTTTTTAGACACCAATAGAAGGCACAATATTCCAAGTAATTATACTAGTATTAAAATAAAACACATACCGGACGGAGGATACGTGAACAAGATAGCATTCTTTTCTTTTGTGTATAAGATCAGCTGCAGAAGTCCGTTGATGGCCACATACTTGCCAGAGTCAAGGATGCAACACATTGATTACCAAGCCAACCTAGATTACGACTCAAACTTCTCTAATTGATATTGTTTTGCAAATCAATCCCCAAAAGTCAGGAAAAAGAAGCAACAAAATGTCCTGATAGGACAACAATCGACCCCCTTCCATGACCCCAAATAGGCAAATATTATGCCCCTGCAGGCAAGAAGTCAAGGAACAATGACCGTTCAAGTCTACTTCATATTACGGGGTTAGGCACAGACAGATGGGCACAAACACCTCGAGGTTTTTTCCCCAGGTTAAGCATGTAATACAAGTTAACATATTCGAAATGATATAATACAATACAACCGATCAAAAAATTGCGATTCTCCGGGAATTTCTTCGGGTAGAATTGTGCAACAAGAGCAATGATGATGACTGTGGTTCCCAAAAACAATCTTATATTGCTCAACCACACATCTTCCACATATCCGCGACTTGTGACAATCTGCATCACAAAACAAATAGCTAAAAATCACTGCTGAAAAACATGATGAAAGAAGGGGTCACAATGAGTATGAGGGTTCAATAAACATAGAGAGGATAATTTCTAGACATTCAATTTACACTCATTGGCGAAATTTCAGTTCAGTAACACAGAAAATTTGCAAAAACTATAACCAAATCCTTTTTCAAGGACTTACTAATGAGGATACAATTTCAAAATTAGATGACCCATTGCCGAAGCATGTTTCTCTTGAAATTATGGAGGAACAAATGAGGTAACGGGGATAAACCTTACGACATTTCACTTCAAAAAAGAAAAAAGAAAAAGAAACCATTTCATACCATAAACGAGAAAAAACACGCCAGAGAGCTATTCCCTGCATTGATCGCCCCATAACGCGATTCTATAAAACAATACGATGAATCTCAATCTGATTACGATCCTAGTTCGACCCGGACTCCACTACAATCCTCGATTATGACTACCTCACACCGCGAAAAAAACATAATTTAAGAACAGCTGACACACAACTCCTAGCATCATTTACTCGGACACCATGGTATCAATTCAAGGCAGAACGCCGACAAAGCTGCATCAACCCGATTAACACACTCTCGAGTCTCGATTACAAGCAATCACTCAAAATTTCACACATCTTAAATGCCACCAGGCAAATTCCTCACAGCAATCAATCATCCTATGACAAGTGAATTCAATTTCAATTGAATCGTAAATCTAGAAATTACAACTCGAATAAGGGAATAGTATCTCGGAGACGGATTCGTCGAGTAGGGTTTTGATCGAGTGATCATCGAGCAAGTTCGTTTTTCTAGGGTTTTTGGTCGTCGTCGTCGTCTTCGATTCGCTCCCCATTTTCCGTTTCTTCGCCGTTTCTGTTCCTTTCGAATTTTTTTGTTCAGGTTTTTATTTCTTAAAAATGTTGGCGACAAAGGTCCGTTTTCTCCTCCACAGAAATTTGGCTTTTGCGTTTGCTTTTGGAGTTTTGGCTTTTGCTTTTTTTTTTTTTCCTTCTTTTTTTTTTTTGGACTCCAAAAACGATACTGTTGCTGGTTCTACGGGTTGAATAATCTTGATCTAATGCATTCGGTCCGTCCTTGATGGTTTATTGAGACATATTTTCAATATCTCACTTGTTATAAATTATTCAATAATTATCATTTAAAAATGATATATTTTATATCTTATTTATTTTTGAGGTTATTAAAAGGATTACGTAATTAATTATTAATTAGAGTTAATCATCTTAATTAGATGAGAAAATTATGTATTAATTAATCACCTTGAGTCTTATAAATAAAGTTTATTTATAAGGTGTTATGTACACTTTTCTAAAAAAAAACCTTTTTTTTCTTTCTTCATATTCTCTCCAAAATAATTTAATTACTTTGTCAATTCCGACATTTATCGTCCGACGTAATCAAACCGGATACATTGTCAAATCAGTTCAATCAATAAAAACACTTATTTTACAACACGTTATCAGCACGAGTCTTGAACCAGGTGAGATCGAAGACAAACAAAGATATTTTATTATATCCGTATGTTTTGATTATGTTTTCATCCATATCATAATAATCTAAATAAAAAAATTATGGTTCTACTGTCGGATGGAGTATCGTCTGTGTCGAAACCTATTAGTAATTAGTTTCCATATGTTGATGGGATTTACCCCTTTTATATGGATCATCCGCATGTTTGACGTGGTTTATCCCTTTTGTGTGGTTCACCCGCGAACATTGATGTGATTGTCCCATTTTGTGTGGTTCATCCGCGAACATTGATGTGATTGTCCCATTTTGTGTGGTTCATCCGCAAGTGTCGAAAAACTTTATATTCCATGTTGGTGTATTTACTCCAAGTGATTAGACTTAACTTTAGTGTTTTTGATTAAGGTACAATAAACGACGTAATGATCTCCAATGATGAAGAAATAACAAACAGAATCCGGAATAATATTAACAAATATTGTGTTATTTATTGTTACCAGTAGTTCTTAATATTTTAACAATAATTTATTTCCTCCTTCTAATTAAATACATGTTTTGAGAATATCATGAATAATAAAAGTTTCTAATATATATGAGTGAAATTGGATAAAAAAAATTTTATCACCTGTAATAGGATCTGATTGATTTTATATCACTTTTATCAATAAATTAGACAGCTTACAATAAATCGCAGTATTATGAAAAAAATGATAATAATTGAAAATTTTTATACTAACATCAAACTGCTCTATCCATATTTTTGTATAGATTTTCATTAAAAGTAAATAAATAAAGTTAATAAATTTATCACTTTGATGTGTTCAAAGAACTATGACAAACCTCACAAAATTGGAATTCAAAGCACTAAACCTATCATAAGAAAACTACTTATCATGAATTCTTGATATTGAATTATACCTAGATACAAAAGGACTAAAACATACCATAATAGAAGACAACTGTAATACCCAAGGAAATGCTTAAATGGTTTGATTGCACCTTCCTTTTCGGTAGCCCATCACTTTATAACTCCGTAGCTAAGCATGCTTAACATGGAGTAATGCTGGGATGGGTGACCTCCTGAGAAGTTTCTCAGGGTGTGCGTGAATGAGGCCAAAGCGCACTGAAAGGACTAGTGTTGGTCTGTGGGGCCAGTTGTCAGCCTGACGAGCGGTTCTAGAAAGATCTGACCATCAGAAGTTAGTATTTTTTCCAAATGCTAGATATGAATGACATATTCTGAGATTTTAAGATTTTAAATCTGTGTAAAAATATAATTTTCCATTATTCAGTATTACCTCACGTATGCCTTATGTGAAAAACCCATATATGAGGAGGAAATACAGCTAGTAGAAAACAAAACAATTCCATAAGAAAAGTGACTATTCCATGCTGTCGGTTAGACAAAACATATTCCACTTTTCACCCTGCAAATGCAACTGTGATGCTTCAATATCGGATTCTGAAATACATTAAGTATAGTGAATTGCTTTCATTATTCCTGATTGTTGAAAAGAATCAGGAGTTACTGATGAAAAATTCTCAGGCTTGTCCAGTTGGTTCCGTCCAATTGCATGAAGCAATGGCCATCAGAAATGACGATTGGCGCGGAAGAGAACGAGGTTGTAGAGGTGTTCGTCTTCGTGAAAGATTCCACGATTGACGTTATAATCCGATTGCAAATGTAAGTGTAAGCACCCGAAAAATTTCGTAAAATTTAATTTCACGATAATTAATATGAATAGTAAATTAACGTACGTTGTAATTTATTTTACAAGGTTATAAGACTTATTTGACGATATAATAGTGAAAAAAATATAAAATATGAATGAAATACAGGCCTAATTGGTAAAAACGAAAAAATATGGTCTTGAACAAAAATACCGTATTTATACTAAAATGACCTAAACTTAATTTTGGTACTTATTTTTTTATATCGATTTTTACTCCACCTAAATTAGATTATTATCCACTAATTATTAATTAAATATCCACTAATTATCCACTTATTTTTCACTTAACTATTTTAATAAATTTAATTTTCTATAAATACAGCATCTCTTCTCTTTCAAAATTTTCTTACAAATAAAAAAAATACTCATCATCATGTAAAAGAATAGATAAGTAAGAGAAAAAAAGAAAGAGAGTTTGAGGAGAAGAGGAGAAGTTAGGATTACAAGACGACGAGGATTCTTCATCATTAATAAGAGAAGGTGATAATCTTGATTAGAAATTTTGTAAAATACTATAGGCTCTGAAATAAACTTTAATTTTAATATATGTTGAAGCCTCATATGTATAGTGCTTAATGAAGTTGATAAATTTTGATTTGAAATTGTGTTTCTCAAGATATAAATCAAAACGTACGGATATGTTAATCTGTAAAAACTTATTATAAAGATCACTTTATGACTTGATCTGAATTACGCAGAAAGAGTTAAAAAATGAGCTTTATATCAATGAAAAGACCATGAAGTCTAGTTTTCAGAACAGTTTAAAAATCTAGATTTGGAGTTGTATGCAAGGATTTTGAACTAATTAGTGAAATAAGGTCAAACTATCTGATCTAGTAGAAAATATAGACTTGAACGTATAACATTTGATTATTGGTAAGGTTTCATGATTAAAAAATTTGATTCTATGAAAATATTATAGAGTGTAGTTTATATAAAATTTTACGAAATAATTTTTGAAGCTGTATTATATATTTAAACGTGTCGAAGGGTCATATTAGACATAATCCGAAAATGAACTGTTTTAACTCCGAAATAACTCCAAATATTCAAAAACACTTCTAATGATGATAAATACATAAAATCATCATCATTGACTATCAAAATAAATATCAAAGACTTTTCTCAAAACTTGGCACTATCACATAATATTACTATGACGATTTTTCAAGAAGTACGAATAAATATACTTAACTCCATAAGGTGAAGAATCATTCATAAGGGTGTATCTTAATATACATATCCTATTATATTATAGGACTTGGAGACGCTACTCGTTGTCACCTAAGGATGAGGTTGAGCATGTATATGTGAAGAACTCTGGTAAAAGATAACATTTAGATTTATTGTGTGTGACGATGCGTATTATTATACCGTGAGTATAATAATATGCGTTGGAATTTTTGGTCGTAGTCACTAATTGTATTTGACATAAAATGTATTCCGACATTCCTTATTGCCTATCACGTGCTGTGTGCCGTGATAAGATGATTTGTGTGTTTGTGTTATGGTTTGTTTGCTGGTATAAAGAGGATGAGTGAGTAAAAGGAGTGTAAATCCATAATTGATGGGATAACTCCATTGTATAAAATATAAAGAGCGTTATGTCTGTCGTATGTGTTATACAACAACTTGATGATGACATTCTTTTATCGACCTTTTGAGGTCGTTTTGGTGTGAGTGTATCTCACTGTAGGAGATCCTGGGTTCTGATTTGACTGATCCCTTTTCGCGGATGTCCCTTTCGTTAAAGTTGAAGAGAGCTTGTTTATGAAATTGAATAAGTTTCGTCAAGCGCACAATTATAATGTTGAGAATATCTATTGTCTGTCGTCTTTGTGTGATTGATACAATGACATGTATAACAAAGATTTGAGTGAATTGTTGAGTGCAGTAGTGCGTGAGACATAGACTGCGGACCTGTCATGTCACAGTGTCATTGTCTCACTTTGTTTGATATAGAGGTCTTCATTGTCATACCATAAAGGGTATGATGATAGTAAATGACGTTGATAATGCCTGGAGTGTCAATGGATACGTTGTTTCGAGCATTGTTGCGTGGTGTTAAGTATGCGTATGTGATTATGATGAATCACTGATATGCTTGTCATGATAATTATGAATGTCAGATTGCCATGATAATTCAAAAGTACTACAACAAAGGATCCAAGTGATCATTTTCCTTTTCTTTTCTTACCTTCTTCTCTCGTGTAACCTTTGATAAGGGAGTCGACACGTTATTGATCTCCTATAGCTCACGATTATTATTTTTCTGTTTCTTTTTCCCTCTTTTTGTTACAGGAGCAAGACTTGAAGAAGAAGTGTGACCTAAGATTTGATGGTAGATATAGCTTATGTGCGAAAAGGTATTCTGATGCTAAAAAGAGATGTAAGTTTCGCTATAAAGATGATATTCTGAGTTATGATTGAGTGCATCAAAAATTTCTAAAGTAATGATGTATAAGTGAATTTTAATTCTTATGACTAAGGTAGAAGGTATAGTTTTTGTTTAGCTGAGGCATTGGGTTCAGAATTTTAATTCTGAGCACATAGTTCTGATTGCAGAGAGCTGCGGATCTTTGTGGTTTGGACGAAGTGTGAAGTTGACGAAGTAGAGGTTATAAAGAAGAAACAAGGAGCAGTCGTCGTTGATGAGTTTTCCAAGTTAAGGGAGGTTTGGGAGGAGAATTTAGAGGAAGAGTTTAAGGTGATTTGGGAAGTTTTTAAGGATTTCCGGTTCTTGGCCATAGATACTGAGTACCCAGGCAGGCTGCGAGATGAACAGGAGGGAAGGTTTGGCCGTGAGTATTACGACTCTCAAGCATAATGTCAATGAGACAAAGTTGATTCAGCTGGGGTTTACGTTCTCTGATGAGAAGGGGAGCTTGCCTACATGTGGGACTGACAAGCACATCATTTGGCAGTTCAATTTTCGAGAGTTTGATCCCGATGTGGATCAAAAAGTTGAGGACTCCATTGAGATGCTGGTGAATGCAGGGATTGATTTCACTAAGAACAAAGGGAAGGGTGTTATTTCAGATCATTTCAAGAACCTCATGCTGTCCTCAGGGGTTGTCTCGGTTAATGCTCCTGCGTCTATAACCTGGGTGTGTTATCATAGCACGTATGACTTCGCATATTTGCTTAAAATCTTGACAGGCAACAACTTGCCTGCTGCAAGTGGTGAATTCTTTGCCATGATCAAGACTTATTTCCCTGTGGTTTTTTGACATCAAGCATATGATTAGAGTTTTCCCCGTATGTTCCGGCTTTGGGCTTGAAAAGCTCTCTAAACACCTGCAGTTGATAAGGCTTGCTGGGACTCCTCATCAAGCTGGCTCGGATAGCCTGCTCACTTGTTCAGTATTCACGAAGTTGAAAGATGACGGTCACTTTGCTGGCAAAATCAACGAAGATGCATGAGTCTTGTATGGTTTTGCCCGTTACATCAAAGTATGAAATATACAGAGAAACTTATGCTAGACAGCCTTGAAAGTAAGAATGATTCTTGATCCTCTTATTTGGTTAGTTGCGGAGGATGCGCCATGGTCTTCTTACAGACGTATAAGTGGTGGCGGCATCTTTTTAGGTCGATAGAGTTTCTTCATGTATAGATAATTACCATGTTTTGTGTGGCAGAAGTATCAGCTGGGGCAGGATCAGCTGTTTTGTAGAATAGAACAGAATAGTTTTCTGAGGAATATGAATCTCGTTCTAGTTGTTTTCTGTTGATGACCTCTATCAGTTTGTCCATGTCCTTTTTCATGCTCTTTCTGCTGTGTATTTTCTATCTGGATTGTTGGCCGTCGCCGACAAATAGTCTAGTGTAGGTGTAGCATGGTTTACATCTCGATGAAGAGAGGTTAAGATACTGACTACATAGTTTTGTAACGTCAGATTGTGTATGCACAAGATGTTTCTTGCTATTCTGTGAATTGGTCTTCCAATCTTCTTTGAATACTGGTTTAGGTGACTTGAGATCTAGAAATGATCGCTAGATGATCATATGCTGTCGTAAGCTGTTGATCAGGAAGTCCTTCGGTTCATGCTGTTGATCATTGCCATTAGCATACACCAGATAGTGATTGTTGGACTGAAGTTATCTGTGTTCGTATCCTGGTATCTAAATAAGATTGGCTACGTGATCATGTTGGAACAGGAGATGGCTGTTTTGCTTCTTTCTGGATGATCTATGGAATTGAGTACTTTACGTCCGTATTTCATCTTTTCCTGTGACATTAAAGTTAGTCGGTTTACTGTCCAATGTTCTAGTTGCAATTGTGTTCGACCATGCTTCAAATATCCTGTCTGTCTGGGAGATAGACCTCGGCGTCTTCGCATTAGCAGGATGCCAGAAGTTCGATTGCAGCACCTCTATACATACTTGCATAGTTGAATTCTTCTTAGATTTTCTCATTGCTGCTGATCATGAGCTATAAGGTAAATGTTCTCTGGGCTTGATATCCATTTATCCGTTGTCCTGTCATGTTCTTGCCTTGCTATATCTCATATGAGAAGCTTGTTTCTGTCGATAAAATTAGCCGGCTTCTTAAGCTGGATTATGTAGGGAAAATGTTACCTACACTAAGAATTGATCGTGATTTTAGCTATTTTGTCCTTTACGCCAGGACAGATGATTAGTGTGTAGGTAAAGAAGACATCAGGGTGCTCATATGATGCATTAAAGCGGTCATACATGGACCAGGTGTAGCCTAAAATGTTGAGAGGGTGAAAGTCTGGTGTGCCGTAACTGTAGACTAGGTGATGACCGATTATGGGTTTTTGCTGCTCTTTCTAAGGCAGTACAAGTCCATGATGCATGTATTAAGTTCTAAGAATCAAGATTGTCAAATGAAGAGAAATTTGGTTGGATTTCATTACTTCAGAGCGTGGTCCATGGTGCCTAACTAGCTGCACCAGCATATGCATATCCTCTTTGCCTAGGAGAAAGATCACTGGTTTTATGCCTAACTATACTCTTGTGTGAAATACAGTATGATAATGGTTTGACCCCAAAAAAAAAGTATGATAATGGGGTTGTAACTGTCTAAAAATCTCATTAGTTGGTCAATAATTAAAATTTGAACGAACTTAATAGTAGGATATGGTTTATTCAGTTCGAGGTTAGGTTAACAAATTTATTAATCACATCCCAAGTCTATATACTGTAATTATATCTCGAGTATTAGGCTCGAAATAAGAATTTAAGAATCAAAATTGATATAGAATATTCTTGATCCAAAACACACCTTAGAACAATAAGAATATTGTGTTGAGATTACTTGATTATCTTATTCAATTTGACATTCGAACATATAACAATAACAATCCAAATATTTTCATCATAAATAAGATTTAAAAAAACAAAAAATATTCGATTTTTTGTCTTAATTATCAATAATAACAACAAAGTTGGTTTTCAAATGTCTACATTAATTTGAGAATGGTACATCATCACATAAAAGAACAATATTTCATCATGTAACTATCAAAGTCATCAACATGAAAATCTCCCATAAACAAATCCTTGGTACCTTGGTACCTTGGGAACAAAACCTTTCATGTCATGTGCTCGTCGTAGTAGTTAGACGCAACTCTGCTTACGTTTCCAGCATCTCCAATCTCCAAATATCACCAAATCCCACCACCGCTCACCGCCACCGTTCTCCGGCGAATCTCACCACCTCCGGCCACCCATCTCCGCCGCCGCAACCACCTCTCCCATCTCCCTCACCCCATCAACAAAACAATCCATCAAATATTCCTTCATTTCCAAGGTATCTTCAACTGATTCCCCCTTTTCTCTTTCTTCATTCATACCAAATTCAAACCTTTGTGGTCCTCTGCCCATTTCACATTGATCTGATCGGGTTTGATTTCGAGCTCGAAATGGGTTTCTGAATCTGGGTTTGTTGGGGAATGAATCGAATTGAATTGGGTCATTGATTGATTGCAAGATCTGTGTGAGATCAGTGAGAAAAGGACCCGAGTGATTTCAATGGGGATTGGGCTTTCCTCAATTGGGTATCTGGGATTTCTGTTCCTTTTGCAGTTTTGTGTATATTTTCAGATACTCTTTGTGGAATCATTGCCTACTTGTTCTGAAAATACTACCTTGGCGGTATTCGAGTCAGAATTCGTCATGTTACAGCATCAATTGAGAGGGGTTTTGGCTGTCAGAGACAATTGCTCGTTTAGGGTGACGGGATTCGATATGCTTAAAGGGTCGGATGTGCGCTGGTGGGGCGCGAAAGGGGATGATTTTGGGAATTTGACGAATGGGTTTGTGGTTTCGGATGAGAGGTTGAATAGGACTTATAGGAATGAGAGTTTTGATGTTAGGTTGGGGAGTAATGTGAGTTGGGATCAGATCAGGGTTGTCGCGGTTTGGGATTTGGCGGCTAGTTCTGATTTCGGGCATGTTTTGGTTTCTGAAAAGGGGAATGGATCGGAGAGTTCAGGGTTGGTGCCAACTCCGGGAGGTGATAGTAGTAATAGTAGTAGTGTTGGAAGTTCGGGCTTTGATCAGCCTACTATGTTTGAGAACTGCAAGATGTTGTCAGAGAAGTATAGGGTCAGATGGACTTTGAAGGAAGACGAGAACTCAATTGATATTGGATTGGAGGCAGTGACGGAGGTTCAGAACTACTTGGCATTCGGATGGGCTGCCAATCCGAATTCAACGTCAGGGTATATGCTCCATGCAGATGTGACTGTTACTGGATTCACAGAGGATTTTGTGCCTTTCGCCGAGGATTTTTATATCACTGATTATAGTGAGTGTTCATTGAACGAGGATGGTGTGCCTCATGGGGTGTGTCCTGACTCAGTCTATAGTGCATCTGATCCGAGCAATAACGTGTCTGATCCGCATCCTGTAAACAACACTGATGTGGTTTATGGGCATCGTAAAGATGGGGTTTCATTTGTTCGCTTCCAGCGAGAGTTGGTGCCTGTGGATGATAAGTATGATCTCCTGGTTGAGCTGAACAAGAATATGACTGTCATTTGGGCTTTGGGCAGGATAAAGCCTCCTGATAGTATCTGGCCTTATAACCTTCCTGAGAATCACGGTGGTCCTCGGTTTGCCTCATATGGTTACCAGGTCCTTAATGTTTCTGAGAATGTTGATGATTGCCTTGGACCTCTTGACGCAGATGACAAAGATGATCAGGACTTGATCATAGCAAATGCGAAAGTTCCACTGGTTGTTACATCAGGGGAACCCCTGCGTTATCCAAATCCCCCGAATCCATCAAAAGTTCTTTACATTAACAAGAAAGAAGCTCCTCTTCTGAAGGTAGAGAGAGGAGTGCCAGTGACATTCTCAGTCCAAGCAGGTCATGACATCGCATTATATATTACTTCTGACCCATTAGGTGGAAATGCAACCCTGAGAAACATGTCTGAGATTATATATGCGGGTGGAGCTGAATTCGAAGGAGTCCCAGCGAGCCCAAAGGAGCTAGTTTGGGCACCTGACAGAAACACCCCTGATTTGGTTTACTACCAGTCAGTGTTCACTCAGAAGATGGGCTGGAAAGTTCTTGTGGTTGATGGGGGGCTGTCAGATATGTATAATAGTAGTGTTGTTTTGGCCGACCAGCTTGTTACTTTCTTTTGGACGTTGTCACATGACTCAATATCGATTGCTGCTTGAGGGGAGAAAAAAAGTGGGTATCTTGCTGTTGGTTTTGGCAGGGAAATGGTGAATAGCTTTGTATATGTCGGGTGGTTTGATGACGATGGAAAGGGCCATGTCAGTACATACTATATTGATGGAAGGGATGCTTCAGGTCTCCATGCGACGAACGAGAATCTGACATACGTGAGATGCAAGTCCGAAAATGGCATCATCACTTTGGAGTTTACACGGCCGCTGAAACCATCTTGCCCCCAAGGTGAAAGGCCTGAGTGTAGAAACATCATTGATCCCACGACTCCGTTGAAAGTGATTTGGGCGATGGGTTCAAAATGGTCCGAAGACCATTTAAGTGACAAAAACATGCATTATGCTACTAGCAGCAGACCGGTAAGGGTGATGCTGCTGCGGGGATCAGCAGAGGCGGAGCAGGATTTGAGACCAGTGCTGGGAGTTCATGGTTTCATGATGTTTCTTGCATGGGGAATCCTGCTTCCTGGCGGAGTATTAGCAGCTAGGTACATGAAGCATTTGAAGGGTGATGGTTGGTACAGGATTCATGTTTACTTGCAATACTCTGGTTTGTCTATTGTGCTGCTCGGATTTCTCTTCGCCTTGGCTGAGCTTAGAGGTTTGTATGTTAGCTCATTGCATGTCAAGTTTGGGCTCACAGCTATCATTTTGGCATGTGCTCAACCAGTAAATGCATATTTCCGGCCAAAAAGACCAGAAAATGGTGAGGTTGCTCCTCCGAACAGGATACTCTGGGAATATGGCCATGCTGTTGTTGGTAGAGGCGCTATCCTTGTGGGGATGGTGGCACTCCTCACAGGTATGAACCATCTAGGAGAGAGATACGGCGATGATGTTAAAGGGCTTACCTGGGCTTTGATAGTCTGGTTTCTAGTAGGGGGATTAATAGTGTTGTATTTGGAGTACCATGAGAAACAGCGGAGGACTGTTCGTTTTTCGGAAAGGGGACATTGGGTTCTGGGGAATGACGATGAGGATGACTCGGCTGATCTCTTGAGTCCAACTGGGACTCTTGCCCAAAAGGGGGCTCAAATGGCTGGGAGAATGGAAGTTCAGCTAGAGCCTATACGATGATAGATTCACAGGCTTAAGCATTTTTTATTTTATTTTTTGTTTATACTAACTTGGGCACAGCTTTGGACTCCGTCAGCTTCGGTTTTGTGGAATTCTTTGGCATGTTCTATAGAAGCAGCAGCCGCTTTGCAGTTCAAGGAGTGATTTCGCTCTTGTTATTAGTGTCCGAAATTCCAAATCTTCATTTGGGATCATACTTCACTCTGACTTGTATCTTTGTACACTATATAGTAGATACAGATATTATTCATGACAGATACATGCATAAAACAATTTTCTTGATCTCGTCTGTTGTGGAACGGCTCTCTTTATTTCTCATATCAGTAGCTTAACTGAATTGTGTTTAAAACGCAGCTGGTTGCTTTCTCATATCACCTGGACTCCTATACATTCATCATGCAGGTTCCAGGAATAGCGTGTCGTTCTTAAAGAGAACATGTTGGCAATGGTTGGGATTTTGAGTTATGTTGGATGGTCAACTTTAAGCATCTCATCAGCGATGAATTGACAAATGACAATGATTCATGTATCGCTGTAATTCAAACTTAGGATCTTGGGCGTGTTGTGGCTGCTGTTACAAGTTGCAAGAGATCAATGTCCTGCTATAGCTCATTAGGTTTCGATGCTGGTGGCACCGATGGATAGGTGTGTGTGCGATCCCATGTTCTAGTTTCATGATTTACTCCCGCCTCAGGATGTTGATGACTTTGTGTCGTTTTAGATGCTGTAACGAAGTTGATCCATTGATCTGTCTTTGTCACAGTTTCATGAGCAAACTGCAGGTATTCAGTGTGATTCATGGAGACAATGAGAACGTAGTTGTCTTCTCATTTCTCCTCTGTTGTTATGAATTCTGGTGGGGTACCGGTTCCATTCTTAGAGTCATCTTTGATTGGCAAACTTAATGGCTCAACTCGATATTAATGGACTCTCGCATTCCAGTAGAACGGGAATTTCGGATAATATTGCATCTACGACTTAAAAAACATTGGAACTCAACCATTCTTTTTCTTATAGAAAAAATAACATAAAATCTCTGAATTATTCGAGAGTAACACATGATCCCTCTAAATTTTGAAAATATATGGTTAAGTCTCTTATCAATCCATTTAAATGATTTTTTTTATCAAAATAATTCTATTTTCTTTTAAAACTAGTAAAGGATATACATTTGATCTTTTATGAACTCTTTTTAATGTGAATTTTTTTTAAAATAATATAATTTTTTTTTACGATGGAAGAGTTATGTGCATATTCTTAAATTTGATGGGGATCATATGTCACAACTTAATATTTCAAAGGAGTTAAATATCATTTTTTTTTCTTATTCAATATAACCATATAAGATATATTATTAAAAACAATTATAACACCAAATAGATATCATCTTAACACCAATTACAAATCCTCAATTCATTATCATAAAGAGTAAGCAATAGATAACAATCTCGTGTCTTCAAAAAAAAAAAAAAAAAAAGAAGGAAATTATAGATAAGAAAAGCAAAGCATTTTTCAACAGAAAAAAGGAAAAAAGAAAAAAAAGCAGAAGGGAATCCGCATGATTTTTGCTCAACAGTTTCACCCTTGCGTAGACAGAACACGAGACCCCGCACAGCTCTGCTTGTCGCTTTATATATAACTGCGCACGTTAGGAGCAACGTTCTCCTCCTCCTCCTCGCCCTCTCCCCTCACCTCACTCCACTCTTCTCCTCTCGTCTCACACCAAGTCTCCTCTCAATTCAACTCCATTCTCATCCTCGGCCCCAAATCGAGTTCGTCGAGGCCGGATTCGCTCGATCGATCTCCGATTCCGCCGCCGGCGGTGGCGGTGAGGCGGCTAGGGTTTCGCCGTTGAGGTGGTGGTGATAGGAAGAGAGTGGTGCCGGGGAAGTTGAGGTGTGGTGGATTTGAGAAGAAGAGTTGCGGTGCTGGTGATTCATTGCCGGTAAGTGGAGAGGAGTGGAATTGTGAGGGATCGTGTGATTGGGGTTGGATTCTAGGGTCTCGGGTTTCGAGGTGGAATCTTGGTTGTTTCGATGTCGTGGAAGGGTGGGGGCTTATGTTCCGATTGTAGAATTAGGTATTTTTGTGGGTTGAGTTTAAGTGTTTTTGGTGTTGCATGCTATGAGCCGTGCTCTTTTGCTAGTTTGAGGTAGACTGGGAGTGTTGCATTGGTTTGAATTTCGCTGTACGAAGAAATGTGTGGGCGAGAAATGTAGTCTTGTGAGCTGAATTTCATGTTTGTGTCTTGCGTTTGTTGATTCGTGTAACAGACTTTTACTCTTTGAGCTGATACTATCATAACGTTCTAAGTGAGAATGTGCTGGAGACATCTGCAACTTACATTTTTCAGCTTGATGTCTATGTTCTATTAGTTTGACCTTAGAGTGATGTCTTCTTAATTGAGTTTAGAGTGATGTCTTCCTTTATCGAGAACGTAATCCTAAGTTGTATAATTGTGCAGGAAACAATGAGTAGCTTGGTGGAAAGGCTTCGTGTGAGATCAGACCGGAGGCCTATCTACAGTATTGATTTATCCGACGATGAATCAGAACATGGGCCTGGGAAGGCTGCTGCTAGTGCACAAAAGCCTGAAAGAATAGTGAGAGATGATGCGGTATGTTTCTCTCTGTGGCTTCTTTGGGGCTTTTGGTTGGTTTTTAGCTTTTCTTTCTCATGTTGTGTATTCTCTTCTGGAAAACCTAGAAGGCTCAATCTTCGGTTCTTTATACTTCCTGGAGTATAATCTCACAGGAAAAGTTTGAAGCTGAGTGATTAATGGGATTAGGATGGGCAGGGGTTGTTCATCACCTATGGTGTACCTTTAATGGGATGCCTGTGTGAGGGGTTTCTTTTGGACGTCTACCAGTTTTTGTCTGGAACATGTTTAAGAACACGGATGCGTTTGCAAAGGCTTGGAATCTTATCCTCCTATGGACTTTCTGGAGGATAAATCCAATCCATAAGAGGTTCTATGCCGAGAGACACCAATAGGATCACAATGAGTAAAGATCTTTGATCAAATATACGATACATTTCATTGTGTTCACTTGATTGGATGCATTCTCTTTCTTCCTTAATCATAAGCAAGAAAATAGATGCTCTTTTATGTCATCAGATAGCAATGTTTTGACTTGTCATATGGCTGAAAGATTTTGACTTCTCATCATTTGGTAGCAATGTTTTTTTTTTTTTTTTTTTTTTTTTTTTTTTTTTTTTGTGATAAGAACATCTAGGAAAAAACTGAGGATGATGAAATGCTTTCATTTGATTTGATGAATCGTACTGATCTAACCATGCTCAGAAGTGTGTTACTTGCAACACACTTTTCATGAGTTAGGGTTTTCTCAAAGTAAATATGAGGGCAATTAAATCATTATGATACACTTTGTAATCGTTACAAAGCTATAAGCCAGAAAGATTGTGGCTCCTCATACAAGAAAAAAAAAATCAATCAAAATCTTTATTTCTTGGTTGAAAATCATACAGATTTCTTGTATACCATTCTGATCTAGTGATGCCAATACTCTGCATAGCTTGTGTAAATGATGCACGGTACTGCTTTTTCAAGTTCAACCTCATTTATCTGGGCATCGACTCATCTTCACCAGTTTGGCTGGAAATTTTAATATTGATGTGTATCTATCAATACCACACTGTTTTGTATCCCTTATAATCCAACTCATTTCAGTTCATCTTTGTTCTTTTATGACATTGTTAGATGATATTATTTGCAGCATTGAACAGTTAAATGGGACTAATTATTTTGTCTTCGTGTTATGTTCCTTATTTATATGTAGATTGATGGCTCATGCCATTTTTGTGGAGAAAGCGGTAGTGTGCTTTCTTGTGATACCTGTACTTATACTTATCATCCGACGTGTTTGCTTCCACCTCTCAAAGCTCCTTTGCCAGACAATTGGAGATGTCCTGAATGTGTAAGCGTTTTTATTATTACTTTTTGTTTAATTTAGATGCTTTCATGCAGAGTTGTGGCTGAGATCCTGCTTCCTTTGCAGGTTAGCCCTCTTAATGATATTGAGAAAATACTAGACTGTCAAATGCGGCCGACTGCGGCCAGCGAGGATGAGGTCTCCACGCTGGGTTCTAAACAGATATTTGTTAAGCAGTATCTTGTAAAGTGGAAACAATATTCTTATCTTCACTGTACATGGTGGTTCCCCTTATACTTGTTTATCCTTTTTTCTTTTCTCCTGTTGGTTTTTATTTGTGCATTCCATATGATGTATTTGTTCTTTGCTTCCCGTGTGTGATTTAGAATCATCTAACTCGGAACTTGACTGTCCAACGCAGGGTGCCTGAGAAAGAATTTCAGAAAGCTTATAAAACACTTCCTCGTCTGAAGACGAAAGTAAATAACTTTCATCGCCAGATGGATTCAAATAATAACCCAGAAGAAGATTTTGTTGCTATTCGGCCTGAATGGACTACCATCGATCGGATCCTTGCCTGCAGGTTTAATCTCCTGAAAGATTTATTTTTCCAATGCCAAATGGCTTGCGTTGTTTTTTTACTTCTTTTGACGTCCTGTATGTTTTATGTTTGGTTCCTCCTGATGGTGTCTTATCTAGATTTATATGCACTTCAATTAGTGAGAATGCTGATTTACCTCCTGGAAATCCAAAGCATAATGCATTCTCGTTATCTGGTGGTTGTCTTTTCGTGTTGTTTTTCATTTTATTCTTTCTTTTGTGGGTTGTAAATTGCTATCTTTCCATTTTCGCTCAAACCTTTGATCAACTACCTCATCTGTTTGTGTCTTTTATATATGCCATCGGAAGGCTTGCGGGATATTGATTGCCATTATTATTCCCCAGGTAGTCTTATGCCCTTGGTCTTCACTCTTCCAAGCCTTTGATCAGTCAATCTTCTTCATAGTTGGCACTTTCGGCAGTCTTATTCTTAACCCACTTAATCTTCTTTATTTTCTCCTTTTTAAATCTGTAATATCTTATGCCATTGTTGTTATAAAAGCCAATGGTTTGTATATTGATTTGCTTATTGTGATTGTTGAGATACAAATAATATAATGGGCCTATTACCATCAGTTCAAATTTTTGGTAGAAGTGATTTCACGACATGGTATCAGAGCAAGTCGTGACATGAAGTCACGGGTTCGATCCTTGGCTCCCTTATTTATTGTCACCTATTATGTGGTTTATTATGTGCATTCCTGTGACATTTGGTTTGTGTTGGGCCAGTGCATTGGCCACGCAAAGTCCAAGTGGGTTTTCGCGTGAGAGGAAGTATTGATGTACAAATAATATAATGGGTCTACCATCATCAGTTCAAATTTTTGGTAGAAGTGGTTCCACGACAGTGGTTTGTAGCTGTAATGTCTTGAATTAAATGTTCTTTTTTCATATATGGTGCTAGCACATCAATGTGAACACAATATTGTCGACTCTGGGTTTTTTGTTCCTTAATACTGCTCTTCGTTTTCTGCAGGGGGGAGGACGATGAGAAGCAATACTATGCAAAATGGAAAGAACTGAATTATGATGAATGCTCCTGGGAACTTGAGTCAGACATTTCTGCATTTCAAGCTGAAATTGAAAGGTTCAACAGAATTCAGTCAAGGCGTCGAAAGAAATCTAATAAGCAAAAGAACACTGATGCCAATGATTTGCAGAAGAAACCCAAGGAATTCCAGCAGTATGAAAGCAGTCCCGATTTCTTATCTGGAGGCATGCTTTC